>JAFIRS010008879.1:0-13873 GCA_018342105.1 Gonioctena quinquepunctata | reverse complement strand
AGTCTGGGGGTGCCCCAGCATCTTAGAATGATTTCCCGGGAAAAGGTGACCCCACAAAGGGCGGGGAAAAAAAAACAAAAACGCCTTCTGTTCTATTTTTTTTTTCCCCCCGTAGATAATCGGAGGAGGGGGATCAAAAAACCCCCCCGTTGTTCCGAAGAAAAAGGGCCCCCCCCCAAAATCGATAATATGAAAAGGGTTTATATTTTTCAAAAAAACATGAATTTCCAAGGCGTGGATTTTTAAATTAAAAACATCGTTTTTGGGAAAAGTGAACCCCAAAACCCTTCAGAGGGCCCCAAAACTTTTGGGAAAAAAATATCCAATATATTTAAAATTTCCCCCAAAAATTTAGTCAAAAGGGATTTACCGGGAAATTTTGAACAAAATATAGTAATATAAAAAAAAAAATTTTTTTGTAACGAACCTGGGCCCCAATTGTTCGGGGGTTTTTCCGAAAACAGCAAATAATTGAAAAATTTCGAAACCCCAGTCGTTTCCCGGAAAAAAACGGTTTTTAAAAAAAGGGAAAGGCCGCCAACCTTAAATTAAAAAATAAAACTGTTCAAAAAATTGAAGCCCCAAGGGGAAAAAGTCTGAAACCCATACCTCGGTATACATGGCGAAAGAAAAAAATTTAATTTAATTTTAAAAAATTTTTAAAACCTTAAGTTTTTTTTGGGGAATTGGTGTCGGGGAGATTTTGAAAATAAACAAGGATCGTGGGGGGAAGTCAAAAAATAAATTGATAGCCCTTTTTTGGACCCCAAAAAAGACGGGCCCCGGGTTTTGAAGGGGAAATTTTGGGGGGGGGAATATAAACTGATACACTGTTCGCTTTTGAAACGAAAAGACAGTCCCTTTTTTTCCCGGAAGGGACAATTGGGGGAATATAAATGATACACTGTTCGGGAAAAAGAAAATAGAATCCCTTTTTGGGAAGGGGACTTGTGCGGGAATAAAAACTGATACACCTTCGCGTGAAAAGACAAAAGGGGGCCCGGGGAAAAAGAATTGGGAAGAAAATTTTTAAAAAACCTGAAAAACTTTTTTGTGTAAAGACTATACCCGTCAAAGACAAAATGTGTTAAAAAAAGTGCGCCTTGTGGACTTGAAGGTAGCGGAAAAAAGGGAATTTGGGAAAAAGGAACGGAAAAAACGGGAAAAAAAAGTCCCCGGGAAAGATTTGAGAAATTATACAAGAAGGGAGGCCCCCGAAATTTTTTTTTATTCGAATTTCCCGGGAAGGTGATTTGAGTTTGAAAAAAAAACCTGAAAAAACCCTACAAACCGGAAAAAAAAGAACTGCAACAAAATTCGGGGACGGAAGAAAATGCTAGAAACTAAGAAATTGAAAAAAATTTAGAAACGGGAAGAAAGCCCAAGAAAATTTTAAAACGGAAAAAAATTTTTAAAAAGGGAGAAGCTTCGAAAAAATTAAAAAACCCTAAGAAACAGAAATCGGGAAGAGAAGCCCAAAAAAATTCTAGAAATCTGGAAGAAAAAACCAAAAAAAAAAGAAGCCGGAAAAAAAAAAAAAGCCAAGGGAAATTTCCTAAAAAAAAAAGGGCCCCAAAAAAAAAATTTGTGGGGGGAAATTTTTTCTAGAAGGAAGAAGGGGAACCGTTGAAAAGAGATAGAAAAAAAGGGGGAGCAAAAACACGGAGGTAGATAAAAAAAAGGGAAACGATCAGTAAGCGGGAGAAACGAATTAATAGTGCGCCCCCCCCAAAGAGGTTAACAAAAAAATTTGGGGATTTGAGTTTAACTTAAAAAGTTAAAAGAGGGTATAAAAGATGTCAAGGCATTTAAAAAAAGGGGAAGTTTCCATGAACCCCCCCAAAAGGGGGGGAAAAAACCCGGGGGGAAAAAATTACCCCGACATTTGGCAGCCCAAAAGCAAATGGATGGAATGCGGGGGAAAAGTTGGGGGCAAAACACTTGATTTGGAGAAGGACGAATATTCAAAAAACCTCACCCCCCAAAGAACGGGGAATATAGTTAAAATCAAATTACGATATGGGGCCCTTTGGGAAACCCAAAACCCCCCCAACAAAAATCGGCAAAACGGGGAACCCAAAGAATTAAGCGAATTCCGCTTGGTTGCCGCATATCCAGCCCCCCCGGAAAATTAAGGAGGAAGGGGGCATTTGGTGGACCGGACCGAAAAAAGAAAGGGTTTTTACACGTGTCCAAAATTCAAACCCAGGACGCGCTTTGGAATTGGGGCAAAACAACCAAAAAACCGAGTAAAGTAATGTTTGGGGGAAGCCCAAAGGGCCCGGGGGAAGCGCCATAAGGAAAGGTTAAAAAAATTTTCCGAAAAAACAGTAAGAGCTGAATTGAAAAATTGGGCGGGGGAAAAAAACCCTTGGCCCGATGCGGGAAAAACCCAAAAAGGTCGACGAAAAGGGGGGAACGTCGGCCTTTTCCCACAACCCCCGGTTAAAAGCATATGTCGCATCCTGAAACGACAGAAAATTTTGAATCCACAAAAAACCTTCCCATCTGTAGATGGGGACTAGGACCCCACCTTCCTTTGCCAGAACACCGGAACGAATTAAACCCGACAATTTGGGAAGCTACGCACAGCAACGGGGGAGCCAGCTACGTATATGGCGAGCTACCATTGAAATAATTTTGGGCAGCACTAAAGTGAAACATCAGGCACTCGTAGGGACATCGAGACGATGCAATCATCGGAATGGACATCATGAATTCCAGAGGGTTTGAATTGATTTCAAGACGGCGTCCTACGTCAACGGAGAAAGAGCTGGTACTTCATGGGAGAAGTGAAGAGTTGATCCGTGTCTGTGGCTGAAGATGTAAGCGTACCTGAGAGGGCTGAAACCATCCTGGAGGCTCGCCTGGACGGGAGTGCGAGCAGTGGAGACGTGATGATGTTCGAGCCCAAACTTCATGATGAGAAAATTGGACGAGGGTGCCCTAGGAAAACCCTGTTACGTGCTGAAAAATTTGTACCGGTAGGGTCATGAATGTCAATTACTTTCCAGTGACCTTAAAGAAAGGGAACAATTTTGGGGCACTGCTCGTCAGTTTCATCTGTGATCCGGGGCGTACGAGGTACGATTAGCCAACCCAACAACTCTGCCCACAGAACTAGAAAAATTAGGTTCCATCTCTTCCAAAGACATAAAAGCTCAACAGCCCAAACTAAGAGATTTAGTCAAAAGTACCAAGACATCTTCGACACGGACAAGGAAAAGGGGTCGAACTAATGGTCCAGCACAAGATTGATACTGGGGTGCCGACCGATCCGGCAATCAGCAAGAAGACTTCCTCTGCCAAGAAGGAAGAGGCTGACAAAATAGTCAGCGATATGGGAAAGAAGGTTATCGAACCATCTGACAGTCCTGGTCCCTCCAGTCGTACTGGTGAAGAAAAAGGATGGATCGACGCGCTTTGTGTAGACTATCGCCAACTTAATAATGTCACGAAGAAGGACAGTTACCCTCCCGAGAATAGATGACACCCTAGACACGTTGGCTTTGGGTTCCACGATTTTCTCGACCCTTGATCTGAAGAGTGGATATTGGCAAGTAGAACTGGCTCAGGAAGATCGAGAAAAGACTGCTTTACCATCGGCTCAGGATTGTGGCAGTTCACCGTTATGCCATTCGGCTCTGTAATGCTCCCGCCACATTCGAAAGATTGATGGAAACAGTACTGAAGGGACTCTCATGGAACACGTGTCTAGTGTATCCCCGACGACATAATTGTGGTCGGCAGATCGTTTGAGGACCATGTGAAAAACTTGGAGGAAGTATTCCTGCGACTGAGGAACCCGGATTGAAGCTGAGCCCTAAGAAATGCCATCTGTTCCAAAAGAAGTACGATACCTCGGCCACGTTGTCTCTGGGAAGGAGTAGCAGTGGATGACCAGAAGATCAAAGCTGTTAAGGATTGGCCCATCCCAAAAGACATTCACCAACTTCGAAGTTTCCTTGGTTTATGCACATACTATCGCCGATATGTGCGGGATTCTCCAACATCGCTAAAAACCCCTGACCAAGCTCACGGAAGGCCAAACAAAGTTCCAGTGGTCCGAAGAATGTCAAGACTCATTCAGGAAGCTGAAAGGAGCTTTGATCAACGCACCTATACTGAGCTATCCCCTACCCAAAGGAAATTCATTTGGATACGGACGCCAGCAACGTGGGGCTTGAGCTGTCCTATCTCAGATCCAGGAGGGACAGGAGAAGGTCATTGGTTATTTCAGCAAGACGCTTAGCAAACCAGAGCGCAATTACTGTGTCACCAGGCGAGAGCTGTTAGCTGTTGTAAGGGAGGGAACACTCTACAAGTACGGTATGGAAGAAGATTCCTGTTGAGAACTGACCATGCAGCTCTCAAATGGCTCTTACAGTTCAAAAATCCTGAGGGTCAAGTAGCACGTTGGATCGAGAGACTCCAAGAATTGATTTCGAGATCGAACATCGAGCCGGAACTAGCCATAAGAATGCAGATGCCTTGTCGCGAAGACCATGTCCAGATGATTGCTCCATTGCCGACGAGCAGAAGAGAAAGAAGCAACACTTTGTAGAACCGCGGCAATAGATGACAACTGGAATGACAGCAAGATCCAGAAAGACCAAGAGAGAACCCCGACCTTGGCTTAGTCGTCAGCTGGAAGAAGGGCAATCGAAGACCATCATGGCAGGAAGTCGCAGGTTACTCGCCGGCTGTCAAGTCCCTGGGCACAATGGAACTCTCTTATTCTGGACAATGGGATCCTGAAACGTTGCTGGAGGCCGATATTGGTGGGGAAGACAGACGCCAAATAATTGTTCCCAGGAACAGAAGAGAGGAAGTGCTGCGGAAATCCATGATGGAGTCGCCGGAGGACATCTGGGAGTGACGAAGACCCTGCAGAAAGTGAGGCAACGGTTTTACTGGGCCAATTGTCAAGCTGACGTCCAGGACTGGTGCAGGAAGTGCGCTGTATGCGCTGCTAGCAATGGACCCTCGAATACGACCCAAGGCCCCGATGCGTCAGTACAACGTAGGCAGCCCGTTCGAGAGAATCGCCATTGACATCGCCGGCCCGTTTCCCTTATCCGACCACGGGGATAAATACATCCTTGTTGCAATGGCCTACTTCAGTAAGTGGGCGGAAGCCTAGTCCCTGCCCCACCAGGACGCCATCACCGTCGGCCGACGTCTTGGTGAAAGAGTGGATATGTCGATTCGGTATTCCAATGGAGCTGCACTCGGATCAAGGCAGAAATTTCGAATCAACCTTTTCCAAGAAATATGTCTACTGCTGAACATCCGCAAGACAAGAACCACGGCCCTACATCCGCAGTCCGATGGAATGGTGGAACGGATGAACAGGACGATCAACCGCCACTTGTCCAAGGTTGTCTCTGACCATCAAAGAGACTGGGACCAGTATCTTCATTTGTTCCTGATGGCCTATCGATCCGCAGTAACGAGTCAACCGGTCAAACTCCTGCTAGTATTATAATGGGCCGAGAACTGCGACTGCCTTGTGACCTGAAGTTTGGGATACCGCCAGGACAAGACACTGCGGGAGAGGACTACGTCAGCAAACTTCGGCAGAGAATGGACGACATCCACGAACGAGTCCGGTTGAACATCCAGAGTGCCAGCGATAAAATGAAGAAGACCTATGACATCAAGGCCGACGCTGGAGGATTTAAGGTTGATGACCTGGTTTGGCTGTACAACCCCAAACGTCGTCGTGGACTATCACCAAAGTTGCGGAACTCGTGGAAGGCCCGTATAAGATCGTGAAAGGATAAACGACCTTGTGTACCGAATCCATAAGCCACCCCGAGGGAAACCAAGGGTCGTCCATTTCAACAGGTTGGCCCCTTACGCTGGAAACCATGACCAAGTTCGCACCCTCGCCACCGGAGGATGATATGACGTTCGAGAAGTTTATGTCCTTGTATTCAAACGGGCAGAAAGTTCTACATGGGGTTACTAAGAGGAGTCACGAGACCTTTTCGAGGTGCCTGCTGACTACGCACTAGCGCACTGTGTGGCAGAAGATCTTCGAATGTCCAGGGCATTGCCGTAGTGTTCTCCAAGAAATTTGGTCAACTCCAAACACTGCGGGAGCAGAATCCAGAAGTTGGTGGGGTGCTACAGTTGAAGAAAGGCCAGAGAAACATCTACTACCTAGTTACCAAGAGGCATTCCCAAGATAAACCGTCCTATGAAGATGTCTGGAAGAGTCTCACCAAACTAAGAGATACTATGGTGGACCAGAATCTGGCGGATCTAGCAATTCCAAAACTATCCTGTGGTATTGATGGGTTGGACTGGAGAGTCATAAGAAGTATGCTGGAGGCGATATTCAGATCCAGCGGCGTCAGGATTTTGGTTTGCTGTAACCCTCTTCCACGACCGATCATGAAGACCGTGGAGTGTTACTCCCATCGAACTTCACGGTGCAGATATGGGGAGTCATGCAGATATCGTCACACTCCAAGGATGAAATTTCGGGACGAAATGTCTTTAAGAAGGGGGCAATGTAACGAACCTAGGCCGGACCTGTCGCCTCGCGTGTTGCCGTCGACAGCGATGAGATCATCCCCGGAGATGTTCGAGAACAGTCCAGTCGTTCTGCCGCGAAAAACAACGGTCAATATTGGAAACAATTGGAACATGCCGTCGCCAACCGTCCGAATTCGAAACATCGAGAATGCTGTATCGGAAATAAATAGACAGCCCTCAAGAGGGAGTAAACAGTCTGAACGAGCCCATACCATCGAGCTATACAGTGGCGTAGTAATATAAATTAAGTTGTAGATTAAGTGTTAAATAAATTAGTTAAACCAAGTTAAGTTTATTTACGTTACAATATAAAAGTAATAGTAAAATTATTTGACTTACTAGATACATTACAATCACAAGTTGAAAAAACTTATTACAATGGGCAAAGGTAGTTCAGAGAAGATTCTAATTAATTTATACATATACGAGTCATTTTACTAGTAGTGGAGTAATATTGAATTTTAGCTTCAGAAAGTTAGGGGACTGTGGGAACTTTTTACTGTACATTAGTGATGATGTAAGGAACAACATATAAAAAGTTACCAACCGTAAAGTGTGTGCTTTATTTTTTATTTAACAAATAAGTTGCAAAATTATATTGTATATTGAATATTAAAAAAATGAATAAATAATGGTGCCACTCGCAAAAATGGTAAATACAATTTTTCTTTAAAATAAAAACTGTAAGCTACAGAATTTTTTTGCTAACGTGCGCAGCACGCAGCCACGATCGCTTTACACTAAATTTGTTATTACTTTTGATCTAATTGATTGAATTAACATAATTTTTTTTAACTGAAATAAGAAAAATGCAGCCAACCAGAAGTCATGTTTTTAAAAGTGAAAAAATATGTATGGGAATAGTACGTTATTGAAATTACGTCAGAGCAGAATTCTGTCTAAAATCTTATTTTTTTTTATTTTCAAGATAAACATCTGAAATGTTCACAGATTACGCTCAAAATGACAAATGAAAAAAGGACAATTTCAAAAAAATTGAAATTTTATTTCGAAAAATACAGAGTTTAAAATATTGAATAATTTTAAAAAATTACAAAATTTGAATTTTGAGGGCATGCTTCAAGAACTCTAGTTTAAAATTTTAAAACTTATATATGGGATATAACGAAATGTGTTGAGTGGAGGTCACATTTTTCAACCGAATGAAACAAAAATACAATTCATTTCCATACCCAATATCGGCAAACTATAAGTTGTTTGATAGAGTTTCATTAGCTCCACAACTTTTACCCGAAAATGTTCTGTCCGAGATGTACACATATATAAAAAATAGGTATTTGTAAAGCTGGATTTATAGTTAGACGGACTGTAAATGTAGACGCACTGCAAAAAGATCAACTATATAATGTATGTACTCTTGTTTATAAATGAACGTAAACGCATGACGTAACGTAAGTGAAACGGACTGGAACGGAAGAGTTGGCCAACTTTCATCTTTTACACTACGTTTCTTGCGTCTGGCCAATCAAAATAAAGAATTATGTGTGATGTTTTTTACAAGACGTAATTATTCATTAAATACTGGAACAGTCATTCACGTATACTTAAAAAATTGATCTGGATCAGCAGTCTTCATCTTTAAAAAATTATTGTAGGCATTCTCTACTTTTCTATTACGGTTTATGGGTCTTGTTTTGTAACATCTTAGTCGCATAATTATTGTTCTTCGAGTCTGTCGACACTTTGCCAATGCTACTGCACTAAACAACAGTCCCACGGCACCAAGAAGCATACCTTCATGTATTTCATTATCCATTGTGACACAGAAAACGAAGCATAGATGAATATTTAGAATATAATACAAATCCAAACCAACACAGGCTGTTTATGATTCGTATAATGTGTAGGTTATGTTCAATGTCACTATCACTTCCACCCATGCGCAAAAATTCCGTTCCGTCGATTTATAAATTAAATAATATTTTACAGTCCGTTTGTTACGTATACAGTACGTCTACGTTTACAGTCCGTCTAACTATAAATCCAGCTTTAATTATCATTCATGAAATCTACCTTTACGACTGGGTACGCCATCGTTTTTTCAATGTCATATTCTGGTTCAGCGACCTCAAAAACCCCTATAGCATCAATTTGGGTAAAATTTGCCTAACAAAATAGTTTTTCATTGTTTAAACAATTAATAAACAAGCAGCGCACGAATATAAGTTCATAACTTTTTTCTGCAAGCAATTTTTAGGTAATATCAGGAGGTTTTAGGAAAATCCATGGAGTCCTCCAGGATTCCAAAATAATGCATGATTTTAAGCTATTTTTCTTCGTCCTCTGAAGCTGTAGAGATGAAGCTTATGTAACAGTCAAAAGCTTTAGATATGTCACAAAACACTTCCTTCAGACTAGAATATAGATTTTTCAGAAAGCGAAAGAGATTGCACCTCCCTTACTTTTATTGGTTTGAAAGCGAAATTAAGTAATTGTATGTAATTTACAGCACTTCATGAGCAAACAGGGGCAGAAATACATAGGTACCATAGACAAATTAAAAATAAAGAGACTGTTTGAAACATTGGCGATCTTGACCACCAAGTTTTTGGTACGGCCAGTCGCGCATGGAGGCGCTGCCCGCAATCCACCGACGACTGATGACATGATAATTTTCCAATTTCGACATTTGTCAGAAAATGACAAACACGTAATAATTTCAGAATAATTCTACTGTTGTCATCGAAAAATTAATTATAGAAATTATACCATGGACTTGAATTATGAACCCAACGTCGAAAATGGAATGTTTTGTTATTCAAGTTGACGCTGAAATTCCTCGAAATATTCTTTCACAAGGTAAAATATAAAGCTGCTTTTCACAAACTGATACTTATTTCCATCCATCAGTTGCAGACATTTTTTCAAAAACTGGTACTTATTTCCATCCATCAGTTTCCATTTCCTATCACCATTTGAGGAAGTTCGAAGTACATGGTCTCCTTTGTGCTAATAAATTAACAAAATGATTGAAGGTTTGTTGTAAATGTAATTTGTTTTTATTTGGGTTGATTTGATGGCAAGCAACTGGAGAATATTTTTAATTTTGTTGTTTTTCGGAGTTTTAAAATTGTTTTGTCTGTAGTTGTACCTTGTCCTAGATACAATAAAATGTGTTTTTATAGTGTTCAACTTATTATTTTTGTTTTATATGATGTTGAATTTTGTTCTTGATATCATGAAATAAAGATTTACTTTGATACTTTATTTTAACCACGAACGAACTAACAGATTCTACGAATCGATTACTGTATATATTTTATTAGTGATCGATTTGCCATTCCTGTATTTCATACGATACAACCATTCATATGGAATACTAGAATGGCAAATCGATCACTTATAAAATATATACCATATCAATCATATAAAAGTAACGCAATTTGAAAAACCCGCCTTATCTCAATCGGTCTTACCAACTGTACTTAGTTCGGCCAGTTGCGAGATATGTCGCCACTGTCTAAACGTGGTGCCAACTTTTACTGCAGTTTTGACAACTCTCTTTATTTTTAGTTTCTCTATGATAGCCGTATCAATAGAAAATTTACCATACAAAATAAATTGGTATGATTCATAATTGGAATGATTTCGGAACACCTCTCGAAAATTCTATATAACACTGACATAAGTTCATGGAGTAGTTTGTTCTAAAATATGTTACATCGATCGATCAATCTCAAAATATTTCACAACGAATTAGGCAATCCATCGACCTGTCAAAACGAAAGCAATATGGCGGCTGTTGGCATACATTGTAATTCGTCATAAGCGACCATAGTAAAAGTGTTTATTTTGTGATTTTCTGTGCGAATTTGATTAGTTTTTTCAATTTAGGATTATAATTCGTGCTTCAACTGAAGAAAAATGCCTTTTATTTGCATTGTAGTTAACTGTGGGTCCCGTCACGACAGGGATAGAGTCGGGTTTCACTCGGTGTCTACAGTATCAAATCATAAGTTTTTGACCAGTTAAAATAACTTATCGAGGAGGAGAAGAGCTCTATGTTAGCTGCAATCAACCTAGAAGATCTTACGGATTCGAAAATCAAGTATCAGAGAGGCTGCAGCAGACATACCCTGGGATCGTGATAACATCCTTCATTCCGCATGGATACCTACCTATAACTTCAGACTTTTGTGATTTGTTCCGTAGAAGGTTTTACGGATTCTAAAATCAAGTATCAGAGAGGCTGCAGCAGACATACCCTGTGTGCACATTCGTGATAACATCCTTCATTCCGTCATGGATACCTACCTATAACTTCAGACTTTTGTTATTTGATTTGTTCCTACGATTACTTGTACGATTTTGCCTACTTGTATATATCTGAACTATTGTACATTAGGATGTCCCATTTCAAATAAAGTTCATATATATATAATTGTTATATTTTCCACTTCAAAAGTAGAGAAAACTCCAAATGAATGTTCATATATATGTACCTACCCCCTCAAAAAACATTCTTATAGGTAGTGTTATTGAATTACTGGAATACAAATTTTCTTTAGGATTCTGGTGACTCAATAAATAAAAATATTTAGAAATATGTCTTTCAATCTCAACCTTCCCTTTTTAGATATTTCAGGCAATTATCGAAAGCCTCGATCAAGTCTTGTGAAGGGTGTTGTATTTGATTACTCTCGATTCGGATGTCCATCATCTTAATGTATTTGAAAAGGTTTACACGATGTTTTGAATGTGAATTGCAGATACAAACATTCGAAACATCGTGAAAACCTTTTCAAGAACATTAAGACGATGGACGTCCGAGACGAGAGTAATCAAGTTACCACATCGTCTACAACCTTCAAAGGGTATTGTAATTTATTAACAGTAAAAATTGGATATATCGTGATATTTATCGAAATTGTACTATAAATTCAAATGTCAATAAAATTAAAAAAAAAAAAAAAAAAAAAAAATATTTATTTATATATATTCATTTGAAACATTTTTTTTTTTTTTATAATTGGTATTAAATTAAACACTATCATGTTTCCAGCCACACAGCTTCCAAATCTGTGCGTGACATTGCCTCTAATATAGCACCAATATGACCACCTACTTCACTGTTTCCAGCCATACAAGTACAGTGAGCAGTACAAATGCTTTCATCCTTTTCAATTATGTACCAAACATCTGAAGGTTTTTAATTTGCCTTTTGTGAATACTTGACCTGAAAAAAAGTTATGTCGATTAGAAAGAACTATTATGAAAGTTGAGAAGTAATATTCTTAAATATCAAATCAATGTCTCTTATAATAAACAAATGTGGCAATAAACATAATAGAACAGATCAGAAGTTATTATTATTCCTAATTTATAATAATTCACTTCGATGACTCAAGATTTGCAACTGTACATGTACCCATTAGAAAAAACCTGCTGCCTAGGAAACAACATACTAGACTAACTGAAATATATAAATGATTCTGAATTTTTGTTCTCACCTTCACGACGAAGCCAGATTCAAAGTATGTATGGATTCTAAACTTGTATAGGGCTTCATCTGCATTTGGGAAAGCTGAGTAAAAAGCAAATACGAAATAATATCCATATTCGTAACAGGAGGAGCACCAACAATTGAACAATTCAGTTCAGAAATATTCAGTGTAAAAAGGATCTAAATCACTGATCAATCCTCAACTTCATTTTATACCTGTAACAAATACATTGATAAAAATGTAAACAAAAGATGGGGATGTATTTTCAAGCATACCGTTCACCAAAGCCTCTGCTTTTCAACAATAGTGTCTTCAGGTAATCACTCTCCATCTGAATATTATTAATTAACAACACAAAAGCTCCGAAAATAACCAAAAATACATTTTTACAAGCCAAAGGTACACACTGACAATGATATTCTTATGGCGATTATCGGTTTGTGTGCCAACAACAGCCATATTGGGTCACGTGGTATGGATTGCCTAATTGACATAACCTTAAAGGTTAAAAAGCACAATCACCAATCACAGAATGGATCAGAGACACAAATCACAAAAACACCCTGTGTGGTCTGTTATTGCAGTTTACTGAATTATGACAAGAAACGGCGCCATCTGAAACTCTAGATAACTCCCTTTATCAAGTGGGCTGGTGTCCCCCAGTTTGTCCCAATATTTTACAGGTATAAGTGAATACACCATGGTTTTTAGACATCTTAGGACAACTTCAATCTTTGGTAGGGTCAAAGATAATAGTTCTAAGAACATCATAGAGATTTTGTGTCTAAAAATGTGAACAGTTAGTAGCGCAAAACATATTTTGTGAAAAAAAGATTGAATAAGAGAATACACAACACAATAACAACGGAAGTCAACCAACAAGAGACAGATCCCAGTCAATAATGCACGAAAGCAAAAATCAGATTGGGATAGGCACACAGCAGTGGGATTATGAACGTTCGATGCGAGTAAGAATACGAACCGTAGGCAAACACGATGCAAATAAGCATCGAATCTCGAAACGGTATGATGAAGTGCAATGTACAATCGAATTGTCATTAGGGGATTTGAAATATTATAGGTTATGGGCACCGATGGCTGGTCAGGTTCAAAGAGAGTGAACGTTTACTCTCTTTGGGTTAGGTTGACATATCTGAAGCCAAGCATCTTCGGGCGTGGTTAGTACTGTGTTGTTCCTGCTATTACAATTGTAACAGATCTATTACTAAAAATTGTATTTGTTACTCTATTACGCCTTTTACGAAATATGCAAAAATCTAATACTTTTTGCTTTTGTCTTGACTGCAGTTTGATTGAGCTTACACTGCCATCTATTAATTAAGTTATATTAAATTGTATGGTTGTTTTGCTTCTAACGCCGAGTTCACAAGCTGGCTTTTAAATACTGAGCTGTACGGTGTACTGTTTTCTGATTGGTTGTTCAATGACATGGAATGAGGAATGAAAAGTTATCCTTCAGCAGCCAATCGGAACCCGATAACCGGTGCTGTTTTATGCGAGTAATATTGGGGAATCACAGAAACTGGTTTAATTTTCCATTTCCATGCGATTAAATGAATCAAATATTCAAATTGGAAAGCTGAGTTGATACTTTGGGACGAAACTTTTGAATTATATTCAAAATGGATAGGTATGAATCCATTTATAATTTTAAGGTAGGTATTTCATAAATATCTCTTTTACTTTCTCTCCAGATTTGTAATCAAACTGACATCGGAGAAGAAATCAGATGAAAACATACCTTCGGTTTCGGGATCAAGTGTTATATCTCGAGTTGAGATGGATTGTGAAGATGATAGGCAATCTGATAGGGATAGGTCCGCAGTGATGAATCTGATGAT
>JAFIRS010008878.1:0-13879 GCA_018342105.1 Gonioctena quinquepunctata | reverse complement strand
CATCATTTTCACTGTCCCATCTCGACAATGTGTCGAAGCTATAATAACTTAAGCAACGTAGATATTTTCTTTTCGAGCCTATCAAATTTCAAACATACAATAAATCGCCTATTACCAAACTAATTAATGGTTTAGATATAGTTTTATGTTTTATCTTTGCTATTCGAATTTTCTTTTCTTTTAATTTTTCTTTTTGTAATTCCTACCTAATTATGAAATCATGTTCGCAATAGACATTATGTACACCTGTAATTGGGTTTTCGAACCTGCTGGATGTATTCAATAAATAAATAAATAAATAAATAAATAAATAAATATCCTCTGCAGTTGTTGGACGATCTCTGAAAAACCTTTCCTTCACGTGCCCCCAGAGGAAGAAATGAATGGGAGCAAGGTCTGGGGATCGCGCGGGCCAAATGATAGTAGCTCCTCTGCCTATCCAACGATTAGGATGGTATTGATGTAAAAATTCTCGCATTCTATGGTTATGCACTGCAGCACCATTGTTTTGCAACAACATGGCCCTTCTGGTGTTCAAACCACCCCTTCTAACATCCTGGAATGATGTTCGCGGAAAAAAATATAAATACCTTTCACAATTCAGTACATTGTTGAAAAAGTAGGGTCCAATAATGTGATTTCCAAGAGTTTCTTCCCAAACATGAAGTGTCCATCGCTTTTGATGATCAACAGTCCTCAACCAGTGATGAATTTTGATTACTCAATGATGCGTATTATGACTGTTGATCGACCAGTTGTTCTCAAACTTTGTTCATCAGAAAACAGAATTCTGTTTAAAGTATTATAATCCTCCTCAATCATGCCATTCATTTAAATACAACTTTATTGGCAAAATCATTACCATACAATTCATGTAGATACAGATGATAAGAGTGGAACTTATGTTTCAATATTATTCTGTTTTCACTACTTTATGAAATATCAGTTTCCCTAGTGACTAAGTGAATATTTACCTGTAGCATCAATAAAACATTTTCCTCATTGATCCGACTACAATTACTACCGATCTCTTTACTTTTGGAGTGAAGACCCCCGTGGAGTTCTTGCTTCTAGATATTTTTGATTCTGCTTGTTAATAAAGGATTTTTGTCAGCTTCGCCAATGCAGTAAATCATATACATTGAATCTTCGTGAGTGAAATTCATTATTACCAATTATATCTACGTGTACAATTATTTGACATATCTTCCAGTTTCAAATTTTATGACCGTGGCCTACTCGATTTCTTTTTCTTTTGAAAAAACCATCAACATTCCCTTTTTTGCAAAAAATCTCGCAAACTTCACAAACCCTATGTCTTGAAAAATGCCATGCGATGATGCAATGAAATATAGAGTGTTGCATATGAAAAATAGAGTTATTGCCATTTGTAATTTATCATTCTCAAAAAAACGCAGTTGGCGATAGAACATCGATACCAAGTTCGCTTCCAAATCAAAACACGCAAATCGACTGGAAAAAAGTTGGTTAAGTTATCTTGAATTTTTCTGTGGGTCTATTTTGACACATAAATTGACATAAGTCAAAAACTATTGCAGATAAGTCTAAAAAACTGGGTGTGTTAATCGAAAATTCAGTAGCGAATCCAAAAATTTAACAAAAATGGGGGGTTGCCGTTTAAATAAAACAGAACTCAGTTTTTTATCTAATTTTGGGACATCCTGTATTTGAATAGACATTTTTTTAGAAAGCCGGACCTATCGTTTTGCAATTTGTTTTAGGATGTTCTTATTTTTGAAAGCTAAGGGCATATAAGCAAACATTTTGTATTGAAAGGGATGATTGGAATCTGCATGTATAATATGGTCTGTTTGTGTAGGTTTTCTAAATATGAAATATGAAAACCTTCACAAACCTACCATATTATCCATGCAGATTCCAAAAATCAGTTTCAATACAAAATGTCTGCCTTTTATTTCTACATATATAGACTTTTGGTCCATAATCCTACAGATATAAAATAAATCCACTTTCACTTTTGAACGACATTTCTTAAGATATTTATTTTCTAACTCCTTCTATAGAACATTCGGAAACATTAAAATTTCCTTCGGAACTTCTAATATTTTGGGTTCATTACTTGTTAACACCAAAGATAAAATCAATCGCAGCGACAAAAGTGGCATCTATAAACTAATCTGCAATAATTGTAATACCTCTCATATCGGAAAAACTGTTAGAAAAATTTCTACGAGAATTGAAGAACATATAAACAAGCCTTCTACCTCCAGTTTTGGCGTTCATTTGAAAGATCATAACCATACCTTCGATTTTCCCAATGGTTTTGAAATATTACACAATGTCAACAACAATAACTTCAAATCAGTACTATTGGAAGATCTAGAAATATTAAGAGAAATTACTAGGAATAAAAATTCACTTGAATCAGAGCATTTTCAATCCCATTTTCAAATCATTATAAAATTAATAACATTTTTGTTCCTCCTCCGTACTTCTTTTCACTTTTGAATTACATTACTACTTCTCTGGTTATTTTAAAATTTGGCGCGTTTCGTATCTCAATTGACATTTTCCTGCTCACGATTTGTTGCTTGTTTTAATTCAGATTAGATGACATTACAAAGTCACATATATATGATAATGTTTCAGAAAATCCGTTCTACGGTTTTACTTTCTGTAAAATTCTGACAAGTGAGTTATTTGTATTACATGCCTCATATGTTATCAGAGAACATGCTTCTTGATTTTTTATTTTTCATTTAAATCAATTTCCTTTACTTTTCTGAATTCTCCTGATGATGATGATCTTGTGTTCGAAAACGTTCAAGAATAGATATTTATTGAGCATTTATCCCAAAGGATTCCCCGCCTGAAACAAGAAATATACTTTATATGATAATATATTTTTATTGAAACCAAATCTAAAAGTGCACAAAACCCTCCCTTTACATCAAAAATAGAAATGCTGCTTCCGTTTCCAATGAAAATTATCCATTTTATCTGACTCATGATTGGTTAGTTTGATTTATGGCAATCTCAGATTCAATAAATACATTCCGAAATTTACCTCTCCGACTGGTCGCGTCCTCGTTTTTGTATCGTGTTATATGATTCTCAGAAAGTTCTAAGATTTTTCAAATATCAATTCAAATCGCTAAAGTTGAAAGTTTTTGAAAATAGAATAAGCGACGATTGATTATTTGTTCTTGTGGACACTGAAACAATATCTTTCAGGGGATTATTTACCAATCTTTACAATATATATCTTGAGAATGAAAAATAAATAGATTGTTGTATTTTACAGGTTCATGCATCTCCGAAGAGAATAATTCCAGTACTGATCCTGGTGAGTATTGGAAGTATATACAATTAATTTAAGGTGATATCTGATATTCCATAGGGATCATTACTCATCTACTGAAAAATGAAGTTCCTGAAATTCGACGAGTGGTGATGACGGCTTGTGAAAAAAATAATCCGGGCATTAGCAGTGAATTGAAAGTAAGCAGGATTCTATTATTTTATACATATACACTTTATTAAAAGTATGTTAGCTTTTCATGAAAGAACCCAAACAACTTATCGAAACTTTTTCCAAAGCGTCTTTTCGGTAATATAAGCTAGATGAGTAATACATGAATATAATCGAAGGCAACATCTATTCATAACATTATGCTCTGAATTTCATTCATTGTTGATAATACACATTTTAAGAAAATTCGTCGTTAAGAACATGTTTACATTTCACAAGGTCGATATATTTTATGGAACCCAATTTATTCGACAGAACAAAAAATATTATTTTCACTTTAAGTATTGATAATTTCTGAATGAGTCATTGGAGAGACGGTTTGAGCCATTTTCCGTGACTATGAAGTCTCTATAAATTACCCACCTTAACATCGTTATTATTGCATATAAAAAAAAAGTCGAATCTAAAAGTTTTGTGGTTATGACTGAATTTTAATAAAATACCATCAAAAATACAGTAGCGTGCAGATTTCAGGGGATAACAATTATTTTTTAATGGGATTTTCCTGATTTCAAGAATATACCATATATTACCCCTATCTTATACCGTTTTTGAGATATTAAACGTCAGATGACTTAGTTAGACTGGTTGTTACTGTAAATACTTATCATAGGAAAGTTAACATTTTTGAAGTAAGCTATGAAAATGACGACTATATTATGTTTGTTAAGTGACATTTCTTTAATGGAATAATCAAAATGGTTTAGAGTGAGGAAGAATAAGTTCGAATATATAGTTGTTATTTACAAAACAATAAAAATAAACGTACAGAAAATAATGCATAAAGGGTGTTGTATCCAAATCATCCAACACCGTCAGAAAATACACTCAAAATTATTTAGCCGGAGGGGAATCATACCTTCAGTTTCAGTGGCAAAAAGCGTGTAGTTCAAGAAAACCAGGAAGAACAGCTGCTCCATTTCGAAGGTGCCTATCCATATTGATTCGCAAATAGACTTTTTTGAAACATTTTATTATATTTTTGAAAATTATGAATGTAGTTTAAAAAGTGTAGCCAACCATTTAGGTAAAATATTTTCCAAAATCCAACGTACATTGAAAAATAACAACTACAAACCATATACAATTTTACCCGTATAATGTTTTAACAGAGAATCATAAGAAGAAAAGGCTGGAATGTTGCCAACAGATGATTCAAAAGTTGAATGAAGATCCCCATTATTTAAATAAAATATAATGGACTGATGAGTCATCCTTTTCTACGGCAGGAGTTTTCAATAGGAAAAATCGAAGGTCGTGGGAAAAAAGAGGCAACAGAAAAAGATTGGTGAAACGAATATAGAAAACAGGTAAAAAAAAGTTTGGTGCGGAATTTTTAGAAATAAAATTGTTGACCCTATATTTCATAATTATATATTAACAGGCGTTAGCTCTCAAAAAATACTCATCCCAGAAGTGGAAAATATTCTTTTACAAAATTTTTCGGAAGCCGATCTCGCCAGGATGATTTGGATGCAAGATGGGGCAACCCTGCATAGTTTCCTACCCGTTCAAAAATATTTGAATAATGTATTCTCAATATGGATAGGAAATAAGGGAAATATTAAATAGCCACCTAACAGTCCGGACTTGACCCCCATGGATACATTTTTCTGGGGATTTCAGAAAGCCATTTTCAATAATGATAATATTCAACTAATTAAAGATACGATTCGACTCGAAATAGAGAATCTGAATGTCAATAATGAAGCAATTTCCAATGCACTTATAAATATAAGAAGACGTTATCAATTATGTATTTGACAATAATGGTGGATACATAGTAAAATCATATATGAGTCACCATGTTATTTAAATTTCCTAAATGAATCTTTGTTATCTATTTCTGTATGAATATTTGAACTTTTCTTCCTAATTGTAAACCATTCCTTGAAGAAATGTAACTAAACAAACATAATATAGTTGTTATTTTCATAGCTTACTTTAAAAATGTTAACTTTCATAGGATAGGTATTTACAGTAACAACTAGTCCAACTGAGTTATTCGACGTTTAATAACTCAAAAACGGTAAAAGATAGAGATAACATATGGTATATTTTTGAAATTCAAAAAAAGGTAATTCCAAAAATTTAATAATATACATGGGGTATCCCATTAAAAAAAATTACATCCTGAAATCTGCACGCTACTGTATTTTTGATAGCATTTTATCAATATTCAGTCATAACCTCACAACTTTTAAATTTAACTTATTTTTTCTATAGGCAATAATAACGATGATGAGGGGTGGGCAATTTATAGTGAATTACCCGGTACAAGTACAAGTTAATAATTATTTTGAGAAGAAAGAGTATGTAATCTGAACTATTGTACAAGAGGACAAGTAAAAAATTTTCTGAATACCCCACCGTATGTCACGGATGCTCTGTTCGTTGTTTGTTATAAAAAATTTTCCTTTCAAAATGAAATATAGCACTGCGTTGATCTACTCAAGACACCCATTTCCTGAAGTATGTGTTCGGCCACGGCTTAACATGCGTGGTCTTTAAAGTCATTCTTCTCAAATTTTGTGTAACTATTTCCTTAAATTAATTCTTAGAGAGAATAACCTCTTGATTCCCAAAAATCCCACTACTACCCTAAAATACACGTCGAAACGTTGGATTTTTTGAAAAATTTGGACCAATTTTATTGTCCTTGTTTCCGCTATATCAAATCTCCAATTAACTTGGAGGACACAATTTCTATACATAATGATCGAAAATCCGGGATTTTTTCACTTCATTGGAAATACGTATGACTGAAGACAATAAATACACGTCGAATCGTCGGGAATTTTTTGAAATTTGGACCACTTTTATTGTCCTTGTTCCCGCTATACCAAATCTCCAATTAACTTAAAGTACACTATTTCTACATTATGGTCGAAAATCCGGGATTTTTTTACTTCATTGGAAATACGTATGCGACTGATGCTGTGCAGACCTTGAAGCCCTGAAGAACACGATAAATACACGTCGAAACGTCGTCAATTTTTTTAAATTTGGACCACTTTTATTGTTTTTGTTCTCGCTATACCAAATCTCCAATTAACTTGAAGAACACAAAAAAGGCCATACAAAACTTATGCACAACTTTTTCCTAGGTAGTCAATGATTTTTCTTACATTTGCTGTTAGTTCTGACATTTTAAAAACATTTCATTCTGTTGGCCAGGTCTTTTGCAGCCCGCTTTTGGACTATATACTTCTAGTTGAAGATACATTTATTCAACTTTATTCATTCACATGTAGGATCCATAGGGTACTGTAATTTTTTCCTTTCTAAATGATTATGTTAAAGGATTCCCGTGGTTCATTGTTCCTTAATGTATCACTACTTCGATTTCTTATACTTTTTTTTGTCAAAGGGACCATCTAAGACCATTTAAAAAAATAATTTTCAGGGTGCATCATTGATGCGTGGCTAACCAAAGTTGTTATTTTTCAAATGAAACACCCGGTATTCCGATCAACTGTTCCATTGGCTGCTCAACGATTCTTTCAATTTTGAATTCCGTTGCGGCGTTGCCGAGTTATTTAAAAGAAATCCATTTTGTAGACTTGTTTTCGAAAAATTACCTATTTTACATTTCGAAATTCTTAGTGAAGATAATTGGGAAATCGTTGGTCGATATGATGATGTTCATTGAGAATACCAAGAATTTGGAATAAACTGTACAGGATGTTCAATAGAACAACACAAACTTAGTCATTTTCAAACATCGGTATTTGGATTTTTTCAAATGGAACACCCTGTATATTTTCATTCAAATCAACTCCTTTTTAATAACTCTACACATCCAAAAGATGTATATTTCTCCACATGAAATATTGACAATGTTCGTCTTTGGTATCATATTTGGAATTGAAACTTTGCATAAAAATCATATTTATCCGAATCTAACAGAAAATAACAATAATAAATGCAGCAAATGTTCAATGTGCCTGCCATTTTCACCAATACACACTCTCAATCTCTTTCGGAAATGTCCTCTGAAATTTCCCTGACAGTAGTACGAATTCTTACTTTCATATTTTCAGGAGTTGTAGGCTGAGTTTGATAGACAACCCATTCAATGTATCCCCGTAGAAAAAAATCAATTTTTGTAAGGTCCGGTGACCGTGGAGGCCACTGAACTGAGTCTCCTCTATCTATCCAATTTTCACGCAATTCATTATCAATGTATTCCCGCATATCAGTGTGGTAATGTGCAGGCGCGCCATCTTGTTGAAGCCACATTCTCTGCCTTATTGCCAATGGAATATCATCTAATAAATTTGATAACTGACTTCGCAGAAATCTTAGATATTTTCTTCCATTGAGATGACCGTTGAAAGAAAAGGGCCCAATTACACGCCGTCCAATGATACCTCCCCAAACATTCAGTGACCAACGTTGTTGGTGATTGACATATCTAATGAAATGAGGATTTTCAGTTGCATAATAGTGCAGATTATGCCGATTCACATGGCCATTGTTGTGAAACGTGGCTACGTCTGAAAATAGAATATACTAAAAAAAATCAGGTTCTTGGTTGATTTTATCTAGACCCCATTGGCAAAACCGCATTCGCTTTGGGAAATATCTTTCAGTCAGCTCCTGCATTAACTGCATATGATATGGATGGTAATTGCATTTTCTCACCATCCCAACTCCCTACTCAAAATACGTGTACTCACATGGGGAGTCTCGGTAATATGCAATGCAATATCAAGAGTATTTTCATCATTCCTTACAGGACAAGCACGATCAAACTTTTTGTAAAATACTTTTCCGGTTTCCTCAAATCTTGTTTTGATGTCTAGAAATGCTCGCTGGTCTGGATGTCTTCTCTCAGGAAACTTTTTTTTGTATAATCTAGATGCCAGTAAGCAATTGCCATCACTTTCCCCCAAAGCATATACCATTTATACCATGTCCTCTGAATGACAATTTATAATGCCACAATAATTTTTAACAAAACTGGATTGTAGTTTAACAGTCACTTCTATTTACAATTTCCGATAGTCATTTTTTCAGCGGTAGTCATGGATAACTAAACTAGAAAAAATAGTTACATCTGAAAATTCCTTTTGCTATGCTAGTTATTCACGAGTTGCCAAGAATACTGTTGAAGATGGAAAAAAATAATTGAAACATAATTCAGTATCAGTATTTTCTATGAACAAACATTTAGATAAAAAAATCTATAGAATTGTTGATTTGATATTAAACAATTCCTTTAAACCAGAATATCTCGGAAACAGGCTGTTTAAGGTACATATGAAAATGGATATGAAAAGTGTAGAGTCATTAAAAAGTAGTTGATTTGAATGAAAATATACAGGGTGTTCCCTTTGAAAAAATCAAAATACCGATGTTTGAAAATGGCTAAGTTGTTGTATCGAACATCCTGTACAATTTATTCCAAATTCTTGGTATTCTCAATGAACATCATCATATCGACCAACGATTCCCCAATTATCTTTACTAAATATTCCGAAATGTGAAATAGGTAATAGTTCGAAAAAAAGTCTACATAATAGATTTTTTTTGAATAACTCGACAACGCCGCAACGTAATTTAAAATTAAAAAAATCGTTGAGCAGCCAATGAAACAGCCGATTGGAATATATGAAAATATACCGGGTGTTTCATTTGAGAAAGAACAACTTTGGTTAGCCACGCATCAATGATGCACCCTGAAAATTATTTTGGAAGGTGGTCTTAGATGGTCCATTGAGAAAAAAATATAAGAAATCGAAATAGTGAAACATTAAGGAGCAATGAACCACGGGAATCCTGTTGACTCATCCTGTATATCTTTGTGTTACTGTCTTGCTTCGGTTTACTAGTCTTCCGTTCAGGTTTTGTTAGAATTATTATTGAAAAAATATTTGGTAATTATAATGACAACCAAGAAATATTTTTTATGCCAAAAATAATCATTAATGTTACTTCCAACAACAATGAGTTCAAGAAAAATAATGATAACTGATAACTAGTGTAATAATTACATATACCACAATCTATGCGTTCGGTTATTCAATTCTCTGCACCATTGTTATATTTTGAATCGAAACTTTAACCTTAGTATCATGTTTCAACTGAATTAATCATAATCGTATGTATTATCATTGATACTATAATAATAATGAATAATCTTCGAAAAAAAAGAACAGAAAAATAAATAAATTACATTTTTCCGTTGGTAGGACTGTGTAGAACGCGTCAATTGATTGTTGACGGTCTTCATTTCCATTTTTTCAAGTGAAAATGAATTCTAAAAAAAAACTATTTCGGGTCTTTTGACCGTTCTCTGTTTTATTAGAATAGGATCTTCACCTTACCTAGCTAGACAAACTTTGTCTTCTTGTTGTAACTAATTCACACTAGGGAAGTTTCCCAAAATCCCACTGAGTTGTCACCAGTTGTAATACTAGCCAAAATACTGTATTTTAAATTGTTATAAAAATAGGTATTTAACTTTATCCAACAAGTAGACAAGGAAAAATATATTTGGCAGCTACCTCATTTGCGAAGGTTGCAGGCTGTCACCAACCTAATCACGGAAGGTGGCTAGGATTTTATTATTTGAGGTTAGTTACCCCATAATCACGATCTGCACTGGGTTTCATAACCTGATCAACCGATCGGTTATGAATTAGGCTAAAAGCAATGTCTAGTCTTATTTGAGATTTCTTCTTCTAAGTTTGGTTGGTTGAGGGTTTGAAATTCTCCCACTAGGTTCGCAAAGTTGTTACGCCGTTCTGACCGGCAAATAATGACACATTTTGAAGTAAAACAAATATATTCGAGTAAAAACTGGTGGTAAATAAAAGTTACTTCAGATAAAGACTGAACGATACAAAAAGAGTATGACTTTAAGATTCATCTGAATCTGGTAATATAGGTCATATCTGATCCTCACCTCCAAAATTAACTTTCGTCGCCTTTCATTTTACGCCCTGAATCGGGGGTCCCAATCATGCGAGAAACCTCAGTAGGAGATTTAAGCCGGTTCTGGGTCTCCCCCCACCACTATGACGTCACGTGTGACCTTGAATAGTTGCAGGTGTGAAGTGTGTGTGTGTTTGACCTTGAGATTTGACTTTGAGATTTGTCATTGAGTTTTGATATTGGGTTTGGTCGACTTTGAGATTCGACTTGACCTTGAATATGACCTTGAGATTCATAACATTAAGTTTTGACTTTGAGATTTGACCTTGAGTTTTGATGTTGGATTTGTTTCGGCAACCAAAAGATTTGATCTCGATGTTTGTTTGACCTTGACTAATGTTGTGGTGTAGGCATACATATTCTGTGTAGTCATGACCTTCATGAATCCTTGCACTCTCCAAGCGAGGAGGGCATTCATCCTGTGAGAGAGCTAAGAGTGAACTGCGAGTATTGATGAGTGTGTTGATGCTCAAGTGCGTAATGACCTTCACAGTCCCATCTACTGGAAATGGAGTGGGGATGTCTCTTATAAAAATGTGTGGAGTCGTTGATGAGAAATCAGATGTTAGTAATATCATCAGAGTGATTACGGAGTACGAGTCTTATTTTGTCTTTTCTTCCAAAAGTTGTAGATTTGAAGGGAATCAATTCTGTCAATAATTGAAAAGAGGGTGGGAGCTTTTGAACAAAGGCCAATATCATCATTACCCATCGGTAAAGCTTTCAACATACTTGGTATGACGATTTGTATAACCCGATATGGGAGATCTATTCTAATGACATTACGTGATGATAATGATACTTTATTCAAATCATGGTTGTCAAAAGTATTTGGGATGAATTCAATGCGGACGATGTCAGTTGCATAAATGCTTCAGATTTCAAATATACAATAACATATTTGGGTCAGAGTCCACAAGTAGCAGGAGTTTGAGAACTCGTCCTCTAGTAGAATTCAACTACATTAAATGATATTGTTTATATGTTAATAGTTAGGATATAGTGATTTTATGTTGAATATAGATATTTCTCCATTAAAAATAACATTCAGTGTAGAAGTACTATATTTGGAGCATCACATTTTCTGATGTAAGTAAAATTATTTGAATATCAATGGAATATATTAACAATTTTTTTTTCGTTTCAGTTTTCAATATGTGGATGCATTACTCGAGTCAATGTTGGACGGAAGCCGTGGACATCAATACAGCCTATCGAGAATTGAACTCCTACTTGAATGCTTTGAGTCAAGATGTCCTCCATGCTACAGTCTATGATTTGAATGTTTGCTTCGATGAAGATGAAATCCAAAGATGTCACATTTATCCGAGAAGTACGTCAAGGGTACAATACTTTGTGAGGAATTCAACCAAGGAGCCTTAAACTTGCAACAATTCTGTGAAGAAATGATCAAATTGGATCTGGAAGGATTTCTCCACACCCTTTTACCATTCCTACCTGATGACATCATCGAGAAATATCAACTATATGATGAATATGATGATGAATATGATCATGTAGATATTTGATATGAAATAAAACATATATTTACAAAATCTTGTTTATTTATTTTTCATTACACATAAACATTATTGATATACTTAAAAATATTCAGATATAGTACAAAAATAAAATATTGAACATTTCAAAGTGAATTACGAACAGAGCCATCCAATGCATTGTAAGTCAAGAAGGTATCGTGTATAATGAGTGCATAGACTTTGGTGTTGGCTGGAAATTTATTTTTCTTGTTTCGAACTCCAGCTTGATATCCACTGTAGATGATTTTGTAGCATTCGGTTGATGTAAACAATCAATGATGAACAGGGGATTCTGTTGAAATGCTTCAAGGTCCATAAGAGGCTCACTCATATCTTTGTCATAATAACTACGTTGGAAGTCCTCATATGCATAGTAAGCTGAAGAGAATAGTTTTTTATCAAAGTCCAGGTTCCAACGCTCATATGGGTAGACTTCAGAGTTCAAATACACTCGGATGTTATTAATGTCAGCATTTATGAATTTTGTCACATCCAGTGCTCTGTTTTCGGATGCAGTGGTACTTTGAAAACCAATAATTATGAAGCGAGGTGTTTCCAAAGTGTTGGTTGTTTTTATTGCCCATATGTCTGAAGATGTGCTACGCAATGAGGGTAATTCATAAAGATCCCACATACGATAAGCCAACTTGATTTTTGAATTCAGACCACTCTTATTTATTCTACTGAATAATTTGAGCTTCTGCTTGTCATCGGGAACACCTTGTTTTATTTTCCCATTCAATCTTTGTAATTTCCAAAGAGGCATCAACGTCTCCAATATATGAATTCTTGAATGAACGAGCTATAATCAAAATCAGTTCTTGTTTTGCATTCAGAATACTCTTCTTATAATCCTCGGCAAAACCCATCAAATATTTGAGAGGAAGTTTTCCACTGAATAAATCGGGATAATGATGTGTTGTTTTGTGTCGGAAAGTCCCCATCCAGTTGTCAAAAGCATGTGAGAGTGTGATTGACCAAATGAAACCATATTCTTCATTGTGGATGTTATGCCTGGTTTTCGAACAACGGCAACTTGCTCACCACCCATTTCATAGCGGATCTCATCGAAGAGGAATGCCAAAGCATTGTTGGAAAGATAGCATACTTTGTTCACTTCTTTTGGAATGATTTTCCTCAATGTAAATGAAACTGTCGGCAATGTCTAGTATTACATCTTGATTGTTGATTGCAATTCGGATTTCATCTGAATTCTTGAACAATGGTGATCCATACGGCTTATAGGTATGCTCGTGCAGACTTATGAGAGAATGATCGACCACTGGTTCATTGAAAATATTCAACTTGTCGCTGTTTGCTTCGAGTACCATTTTATTGTCGAATTCGGAGTCCAATTGAGTTTAGAAAATTAAGATCTCTCGCTGACAATGTATGTCTTTGTCGTTCAGCAAACACTTGTGGAATGACCTTCTTCCTGGCAAAGCTTTTCTTTTGATGATATTTGATGAATGACGATCTTTGTTTGGTGAAAATATTTCGTATTCACTGTTTTGTCGTTTGTTGTAGCAAAAACCCATTACATTCGTTATTGTAATTTCTTCAATTCCAATATGACAACTATTTCTTCCACACTACCGAAATCAATGAGATTATTTCGATGATCCAATATGCGCAGAGTAATGTTGTCGATGAACTGACGTCCTTCCGGGCTGATGGGCATATAAATAATGTTGTTTGGCTCTTTTGTTATATTATAACCCGGCTCAACATCAACGTCAAATGAAAAAGAATATGATTTCTTCTTCATTTATGTATGATCCTGAAATGATATTGCAATCCAATCGAATGAGTCTCACGGGTACAATATTCACAGGAGATGTAGATTCATGCATGCGATTTGCACTGAATTCTTTCTTCCGAA
>JAFIRS010008877.1:0-13884 GCA_018342105.1 Gonioctena quinquepunctata | reverse complement strand
AAACCATACAGATTCCTAATCCCACACAGATTGTCCTGACAATTTGTGATTGTGAATTTTCAAAAGCTATGAAAATAGTTGTAAGATTCAACACGAAAAACGGGGGGCGCATGCAATTGATAATTGATGCATGATGCAAATCACTAACAATTCTATTGCAGTGCAAATGATATGAAGTGTGAGTTTTCCCAACGACAGCTACTCCCTACACTGCTCACTATTATCTATTGCGTGTGCCCTACATTTTTCGTTTCAAATCTTACATCTATTTTCATAGCTATTGATAATTCGCAATTAAAAATTTTAGTCGGTTTTATAAACGTGGTATAAGAAAAGTTTTTTTTATCCAAATAATTATTTTCTGATTTTAAGTCTTGTATGTGTGTGAAATTTCGTAATCGATTTTAAACATCTTGATGAGATTATGATAGAGATATGTGGCAAATTTCAGATTTATTTCAGTTCTTCGGCAAGTTAGTTGAAATTCGATTGCTCTTCAATATGTCCATTATTATTACAGACCAACGAACAATCGGACAGACAAGAAAGTGAATTGGAAGTGCAGAGTCATACAGTTCTGAGCTTTGTTGAAAAATTCAAAGTCTCTAGCTCACCAAGAAAATTGTTTAAAATCGATTGTTTTTCAATATTATTGAAATTATTATTGGTACAAACCATTTATTTTTACTGGATTTTCGTTGTTATGTTGAGTGGATATCAAGGAGGCAGTTGAATTCAGTGCATATTCAATCATCGATCATTCTGCTATGGAGAGGATGTGTGATCCTAGCCCTACTTTTTGTGCTCCGCAAGAAAACGAACGAACGAACAGACAATAGCACGAGTTGAAATTGTATTGTCATCCAGTTCTGAGTTTTTTCTGAAGTTTCAAGTCTCTAGCTCTTCGAAAAGTTAGTTAAAAATCGATTTCAAGATTTGTACCGGACAGACACCGGAAGCTTTTGCGTTAACCTCAACAACGCGGATTTCTCATTCTCGGACCCAATGCCGGACTCTTCAGTATCTGTATTAGGTTAAGTAATGTTATTATTGATTTTTCTACCATAAGTATGTTCAGAAATGCAGAAATTCGTTTTTTTCTGCCTGTACCCTATAAACTATAAACGGTAGTTATGTCTGCGTCACCCCCATCAAATCAGTCGTAACTCCAGCTCACTCATTCGATGGAAAGTGCAATCCTACGGTACCCGGATTCATACCACTGTTAGGTCGAGAATCGCCGAGCACACTCTAGATTGAATAAAACCGACCACTGGTTTCGGTATGGAGGTATTGTGTGATCCTAACCTTTTTTTGTGGTTTCTGAAAGGAAAAAGTTATGATGTATTGTATCCAGTTCTGAGCCATTTCCAAAGTTTCAAGTCTCTAGCTCATTGGGAAGTTAGTTTGACATTGACTGCATGATTTTTAGCAGACAGACACGAAAGCGACCTAATATGAACGTGGTTGAATCAATGTTGGTACATATGTATGAGATTGATAAACACCGACACCGTGATATCAGTGAATAATAAATCTTTTCGCCCAAAAATACCAATTCCCAGCTTATACATTGTGCGGTTGTTCATTAATACTTCATGCATTGATATTGAACAGAATAACTGAGGAAGTAAATTAAAATCAATCGATTTTGAATGCCTTTATATCTCTCCATGGCTATTGTTACTCATTACTCATTTCCCATTCTCATACCAAATAGACCGGGAGATGGTGACACAAAATATTAGGTCATTTGTACCAGTATGGCGGTTCTTCAGGGGTCTTATTACGGAATGACAAAAAAGAAAATGATGGTCCTAGCGCTGGTACCAGCGGCCCAATCGCGTGGGCGTTAATCGAACGTGTCGGATGAATAACGAGTGCCGAACGAATTGTTCCACAAAAATGCTTGTATTTTTCGAAAGTCGATTAAAAAAGAAGTAGGCGTTAGCGTAATGCCATACTTCTCCGGTGTGACTTACAGCCCGCCATACCGACGCGAATACAATAATAAAAAAATAAAAATTCAACCATTTGTACCAGGCTAATTTTTGCGCAGCCAATCATCATCGAGTAGCCATTCTCGGAAATCACCTTGCCATACTTTTCCGACGGTTTCCAATGGCCGCCGTACCACCGCAAGGGGGTAATTTTTTTTTACCAGCCTAAAACTTTTTTTAACAGTTCTCTGTATGATCATGGATATAACTCCGATCATTGCCTATGGGATGCGAATATGTA
The DNA here is from genome assembly GCA_018342105.1 of Gonioctena quinquepunctata. Classification (NCBI taxonomy): domain Eukaryota; kingdom Metazoa; phylum Arthropoda; class Insecta; order Coleoptera; family Chrysomelidae; genus Gonioctena; species Gonioctena quinquepunctata. The sequence continues at coordinate 11,643 of JAFIRS010008877.1, read as the reverse complement.
CAATTTTTTTCAAAATTTAAGATTTTATTCGTGATTCGGTTTGTACCGATGCCCTTTTTCCGTGTTTGGGTTTAACGAATATAAATCAAATTTCAAACACCAGGTGGCCAATCTTGTCTTAAAACCCCGATTTATGTCTATAAATTTTAATACCCCGAAATATTTTCGAATTGTAGGGTCTTGGCTCATAGTGTTTAAGACATAATGTATGGGAACCGGTTTAAAAGGCGGGCTGCTCGTCAGGCGACCCACAAATACAAATAAATGTATTTTATTAGAATAATCACCGTTATAACACCTAAGGTGGAGAATACGGTTCAGTTCCCGTTTTTCTTGGTTCGAACGGACCCAAATGGATAAAGTCTTGTTCGGTCCATAAAAAAAAAGGCGAAGGTAAATTGGGGAAAATAATTTTTATTACGATTTGGTTTTGTATTGCGCTTGTAAAGTATTTTGAGCTTACTTTGTCGGTAATTGATCGGTTAATGAAAAAAAGCTGACTGACAATATGACTTTTACTTTCAAACTATCAAAATTGCATTAAAATATAGAACATATAACAAAACAAAATAGTGACGATTGTTTTCCCCCAAAATGGACATCTAGTCACCTTTTCCAATTTGGACAGGTCTTTTAAAAATTCCATTTTAACTCCACGGTATTCGCCCATCTGGACCAGAAATCTCTACATTCGACCCAATTCCCAAGGCTTTTATCATTATTATTTGGACTAACTATTCCCTTTTGACAGGCGTTGTCCAACGATTTTTTTTGTGAAAGTTGGAAGGTCTTTTTTCCCATCTTTTCCCAGTATTCATTTGTGAATTCGTTTATTTTCCTCGTCAATTCGCCCCATTGATGCTCTTATTTTGAGAATTAGAAAATTGTTGGGGTTGGGCTTAAAATCATCCGGATCGGGAAATCTTCTGATAGGTCTCATTTTCATGTTTCTACTTCCGCGAATAGGGTGAGCATAAGTTCGTCTTGGTTGTTGTTCCTGAGGTTTTAAAAACGATTTTTTTGACGGAACTGTGAGGGCCCCCATTCCTCCCATGTTTGGGGCGGCGGGCGGTGAATTTCCTTCAATTCCACGGTTCATCATATCATCCCTATTTGCTCATTTTCCAATTCACTTAAATTTCTTCAACTCTTCCGAAGCACCCGTATGTCCCATTGTCTGCAAAATTTTGAGGTTTTCCTCTTTATATCATCCTCCAATGCCCAAATGCTGAATCTTCGTCTTTGTTGTCTTCTTGGGGCTGCTCTAATACAAGCGTAAAAGAATGCCCCATCTTTTTTTTCCTTCCCTAAGGAAACCAAAACGGTCCAAAGAAACCGCCTGTAAACGTGAAGGGTCTCACGTTCGGCGGAATTCCCCAGCTGGCTATGAGGAATCATGACTTCGGGTTTTCTAAAAATTGGCAATTAAAAAACTGATTTACCGCCGACCTCAGTATTCAGTATTTTTTTTCTGTTTCTAAAAGTTTCGACTCCCTGATGTCCGAATTTCTCGTAAGATGTTTGGGAAAAAAGTATTAAATCGATGTTTTTTCGGCAGAATTTGCGGTCGTTTGTTGATTCCCTCATGTTGGATAAATCTGTTCGTCCTCAATATTATTACACTCCTTCCTCGGCTCGGTGTCATTGTTCTCAGACGGCTATGTCTACTTATTGTTTTTCCTCTGGCTCTTTATCTTTCGGAAAACTATCTTTGACATTTTCTTTATCCACATAATCTCCGCCTCATTTATGTCCTCCATAGTCTTTTTTAACAGTTTTTTGACGTATTTTTGAAATCCAAACTTTGGTTATTTTGATTATCAAGCTGTGACTCTAAGTAATTTATTCAATCAGAAAATCTTTCAATATCAGCGTTTCTTTTCTTGTTTGTAGTTACACTTTGAATAATTTCAAAATCTTTTTTAAATTTGAGTCTTTTGTGTCAATTACTTCTTTTGTTGGCCGTTGTCTATCTAGTTGTTTCAGAATTGGGTCCATAAACCAGTTTTCAAAATTTGTCGTTACTACCGTCTTCATTATAAGTCCTCGTCCCTTATCACCCATTTTTCGATGGTATCAATGCCATTCTGATGTTTCGTGTTCTTGGATTTCTCCCACTCATGACCTTGTCCCGTTTTTTCCACTCTTGAATCCAGTATAATACTGTAGTCGAATCGGTCCAGTAGTTTTTATCATCTTTTGTCGAGTTGTTCCTTCACAGTTTTATAACCATACCCATCAACGCATAAGTTCCAGTCTAATTGACAGTGGTTTTATTTGGGATACTCTAGCTTTGGCGGAAATAAGGATACATCCATACGTTCTCCTCAATGACTCTGATATAACTACAGCAACAAAAGCTTTTACTCTGGTCAGAAGGTATGGAATTTATTCAGCTTTGGGAATTCTTGGTGAAAATCTTGAATAGTCATTTTATCATACTTTGTAGATCACCAGCCATGACTTGGGTTTTTGGGTTCATTTCAATGGGTCTCCCAAACCCTTTTCCCGTGTCCTAATTAATACGACCTCGAACTGTAAAATTGGTATTAAACCTAAAGGATAAAAACTGACTGGGCCTAGAATATTCCTTTTGTGGCATATTTCTGATTTATATTTTTCTTTAAACACAAATTTATCAACAGTGGGGGTCCCAACTCACCCTGTAGACGAATCCAATCGAGATTCAAATCTTTTTTTAAATCATTATCAAGTGACAAAAGGTTTCTAGATACGGAATTGTTGTCCAATTGACAAGTTCAAAACCACGCAGCTGTTTTAACAAATCAATCGGAAAGCTTCTTCAGGAGTCCAAGTCCAAATAGTCGTCTACTAACGTTTCAATAGCTCGTCCCTTTTTTGTCTGTCCAAATTGTTCTGCATTGAGGTTTTTCACGAACTGAGGCGGATGCCGTTCCCCTTCTCCTGCTTTTTAGACTTTGCCTCTTTCCGGTTTCCATCTTCCACAAAACGTTGAGAACCCCTGTTTTCCCGGTGTATCCAATTGTAAAATTTCTCTGACGTCGCTTGAAAATGCTTTTTTTCGTTCTCAATTTCAAAACTCCGTTATGGGTTGCCTAAGGCGTTAGACTGATACCAGTTTTTCCGCAGCATCAAACACAATCTAAGCTTTTGGTTTTTGGGATTAGTTCCCAAAATGAGGTAGGTACCACTTCCGGTCCATTAATCGCGGCCTCTTCTCCCAATTTTCTAAACCCCAACATATTTCTGATAATATCAATGTTTTCTTCCAAATTCCATTTTTTCCATTTGTTTTCTCACGGAAGACGTCAAACAGGTTTACTTTCGGGGGCACTTTGTCTTTCCAAAGAAGTCCTTTTGGATCTATTTCCCAAATTTTTTAAAGGGAATTCAAAGTAATAATGCCCTCACTTCTTTTTTTGTTTTTTTTCTGGGTTTGATTACTAAATAACCAAATGCGTCGATTCGGATTTTTCCGTTATGGAATCATTTCTATTAATATTTCCAAATATGAAAGGTATGGTGATTTCTGATATTCTGCTCCAAAATTTTCCATGTAGAATCCAACCTAGGTATGTCTTCGTCAAAGGGAAGATTCACAGGACCTGTCTCAATCTCCTTGGAACAGTCAATCGGACATTGTCTTGACCGATCAAAATCATAGGCCTGGATTTAATATCTTCGATAGGTAATCCATTCAGATAGAATATGTTTGCCAGTTTCGGATCGGATGTCTTGATAGGGTAATGAGAGGTTTTCTACAGATCTGACATTTTTCATCAAAATGTTTTTGCACCTTGAAAATTTCCAGATATTCTAAGATCAAAAGCTTAATGAATTTTCATTAGTTTTATGACATCATTGGTCCACTGCGCATAGCGGTTCAGTCCCCTTATTTTATTCTCAACAATCGATTGATCTATTCTTACTTCGAAGCATCGTCACAAGGGCTCTGCAAAATTGTATTTTGGACATGAAGTTTAACATTAACCATTCTCAAAAGCACATTAGTCTTGGGGTTGGCTAGAACACTTTGATTTTTTCAATATGATTCAGGTGGAATGTTCATTTGTTTATTTGTGTATTTTTGGTTCCTCTTTGTGAGATATTTATTATGTGGCTTCGTACAATTATTTATTCCCAACTTCTCGAAATCTGCATTTTTAAGTGATGGTTATTCTTCAAACAGAAAAGCACAATTTTCTGTCAGTTACGACTTTCCATCTTGTATCTACATCATCTTCTTGAACACTATACAATAGTCAATCTTATACCCTCTCTTTTACAAGGTCATTCTTCTTTGTATGACGAAGATACTATGAAAGATTTTTTTGGATTTTCTATCATTTTCATAACGATGTGTTAATCTTTGGAAAAGACTTCGGATAAAAGTAACTCTCTGATGTTTGACATACGGCATTTGCTATTTTCATGAGCCACTTGCTTAAATCTTCCAGGTTCACGCTCGTTTTAATATGAACTTCCTCCCCACCGAGCTTAGCATATCAGGTAATTTTGAACGATTTCTTTCAAAAATCATTGATTTTGAAGATTGTTTCGTAATTCAAAGATTTTATTGTACTGACTACATTGCTTATATGACTGGATAAGCTAATAGGTTTTCATGTCATTTTCTTTGACAATAGAATTGATTTCACTTTCATATTAATGTTTCGATGATTTGTTCAGGTTTTCCGAATTCATCTTCAATGTCTCCATCACTTGATAAATTCTGTGGACTGTGAGCATCCCAGCAATGCTTTGACCTTGTCGCCCCCTCAAACATTTTGTAGCTTGATCATTACTTCTTCATCAGTTCACATAGTTCGAATTTCTTGTATAGAGTAACGTAGGCAATCTTCACATCGTCCATCAAATATTGGAAAATCTTTTCCACTGAATGTCTTCTAAAAATTTTCATTCTTTGACGAATATGCATTGTTTTGTTTAACGTTTTGAGCAAAGAATTTATTCAATAACTGTTGACCTCGATTTATCAGGTAGCGTTGTTTTATGTGCGTTTTTTCCCCATTCTTCATTATCAAAAGATTTCACCTCCCCATAATCGGTACAAATAATTCACCTGATGAACGGATCTTATTCATTTCGAATGTTATATTCGTTTCCAAAGTTGTAATCAAAACTTCCGGATATAACTATTTTCTTGTCTTGAATCAACTTTTGTCTATTGATCTCCTTTCTTCATTTTGTGTTATTTCTGCTTCACGAACTTGTGTTTTAATTCGACTAATTCAATTTGTTGTTCTATTATTTTTGTTTCTAGATAGTGCTTTTTCTTTTCAGCCTCGAGTAAAGTTTTTCTTCTGTAAATCTTATACTGAAGAACCAGAAACTCGAGAATTTCGGAAATACTTTTCTTACGCCCAGATATTTTCGAGGATGTTTTGCCCGTATTCTTCCTCTCTAACGCGGGTTCCGTTATTCCTATGTTATTTTTTATTGAATCCATGCCGGGTTTGGAGGACATCCCAAAACCTGGTGGCCATTCGAAATCAGGATTCAAACTTTTGTTGATACCTTTTTGAGTACGACTTCTACCTGACTGGCCGTCCATATTTTTCAAACTTTTTGGTTTCAGCGTTGAATAGTTCAAAGGACCAATGTAAAGTATTTTGACTATACTTTGTCGGCTAATTGATCGGTGTAATGAAAATTAAAGTCTGACTGACAATATGACTCTTTACTTTCATAACTATCAAAATTGACATTAGAATATAATTGAACATCAGTAACAAAACAAAAATAGCATGACGACTTAACAGCGCTTGTGTAGATGAATTAAATAATTCATAGATACTGATGCAGTAAGCAGTGACGAGGACGAAGAAAACGAATTCGAATATGGCAGGGATTCCGGTTCAGAAGACGTTCAAAGTCCATTAAGCTCTGTAAATCTTTCGGAATGAACTGCATTGATATTGATATTGCATATCATTTTTTTCACATGTACTCGTCACGATATTACAGGTGGGCTATTTCGATAAATGGTTTCAAGATTGTATTGGTTGTCGACATATCAGAGCGAGTGTGGCAGCTCCAGCCCCCTGGTCACGGTATAAGCTTATTTTTCAACACCAAAAAAAAAATTTTCAGAAAATTATTTTTTCGAGTCCACCACTTTGGCACTTCGCCGTAAGTACAGTGTGATTTTCCCAAAGCATAGTTTGGAAAATTTGAAATGTCATCCTGTTACAATTCATTTAAAAATTTTTTTTCATATCTTGCTCGAGTGTAACAGACTTCCGCCCCCTAGTTACAGTATGGGATAATTTTTTTTAGGTTGGATTTTATCCAAACGAACCGAATACGGTGATGCCATACTGTAACAAATGATTTTATGTCTTGTACCTTGAAAACGTGTCGAAAAACCAAGTTTTTCAAGTATGGCGCCACTTTTTCCCACTACTAGAAGTATGGCAAATATAGTAATGGTCACATTGTATCATATAATTTCGAAAATCCAAATGCCATATTGGTACAAATTACATTTTTTTTTCACATTTTGTCCGACAGTCGTCCGCCCCATGGTTACAATCTGGAATAATTTTTTTAGGTAGAATTACATCTAAACGAACAGAATACAATGATTCCATGATGTAAAAATGATTTTACGTATTTTGCAATCGTATTTTCGAAACGTGTCGAATAAATAAGTTTTGCAGCACTTTTTCCCCCTACTAGACATATGGAAAATATAATAACGGTCACATTTTATCAAATACTTTCCGAAAATCCAAATGCAATACTGGTACAAATGGTTTTGCGGAAAAAAAAATTACTCTTTTGCGGGGTATGGCGGCCATTTGGAACCGTCAGAGAAGTATGGCATGATGTATTTCGTGAATGGCTACTCGACGATGATCAGCTGTGCAAAAATTAGCCTGGAACAAATGGTTGAATTGTTTTTTTTTAATTAATGTATTCGCGTCGGTATGGCGGGCTGTAAGTCACACCGGAGAAGTATGGATTACGCTACCGACTACTTCTTTTTTCATCGACTATCGGAAAATACAAGCATTTTTGTGGAAGAATTCGTTCGGCACTCGTTATTTATTCGACACGTTCGATTAACGCCCACGCGATTGGGCCACCGGTACCAGCGCTATGACCATCATTTTTTTGTCATTCCGTAATTAGACCCCTGAAGAACCGCCATACTGGTACAAATGACCTAATATTTTGTGTCACCATCTCCCGGTCTGAAACTCTTTGTAGGAAACTCCTTTCAAAAGTGTTGAGGCGATAATTTAATGCATACTTTGAAAATCCCATGAGCTGTAGTTTTTTTAATCACTATAACAGCTGTAAAAGTTCGTCCTTACTTTTCCACCGATGAAACCGGACCTAACTTCTGAAACGGTCCAATTCTAGTTGGCCTAGCAGAGCACCGATGACGGTGCGGTCCTTAGTTATTCCGACATGTCATTTCCGCAATAATCGTCAGAAAACCATTCAGTGCGTGAAAATGTCTCGATTTGGAGAATCAAGTGCAAACATTGAAATAGAGATCTACAACTATGAGCCGCGGAGTACTGTGAATTCGACGACATGAATTTGGCGGCAATTTACGATGTTTTGTATGGAAAGAAAATGGGAAATCGTGAAGAGTTAGCTTCTATTTTATATGGCTGGGCATTCAAACTGAAAAAAAATAGTGCGGATTACAAAGAGAGTGCAGTTAAATGATTTGGAACACTTCAGAAATAATTTTACAAGAAAAGTACTTCATTAATTATAAACGGGATCTGATCCGTTCAGTGACATATAATTCAAGAAAGCAAGAAACGCCCGCAACTCAAAACGGAAAATTTTATAAGCGATTCCAGAAAAAAAGGTGAGTACTGAAGCTCCCACGAAACAATACATTTTTCAAATGGCATTATTTTGAAATGAAGAAGAGCCTTCACGGCTCCAAAAGAAATTGCTGCCTATTTATGAGCCGGGAGAGTGGGGAACAAGCAATCTGTAAGATATTTCATTTCAAAATAAGAACAGACAACAGTGAACAAGAAAGCGGAAGGATTAAATATAGTCCTGTATTTTCTGAAAGAGCGCAAGGGGAAAATCGAAGAATGACCGCCAGTAAGTGGTTGGTTGCAAACACCAAAGAAGAAAATGTATGTGTAGTAATATTGTTGAAACTGATTCTAAGAAAACGTGGAAAGTGAGAAGTTTTTTTTCCAACGCCAAATCCTTTCTGTGAAGAGTAAGCTTTTATTTCATGTGACTGGGCATTCAACATGAATAATAATGCTGAAGATTACAGAGAGAGTGCAGTCGAGACGATTTGGAACACTACAGCAAAAATGTAACAAGAAAGGTACCTTAATGATTCCAAACGAATTTTTCATCAGTTCAGCGACGTACAATTTGAAAAAACAAGAATCGCCCGTGACATGAAACGCCGAATCAGAAAAAAGGAAGGCAAGTTCTGAAGCTGTCACAAAACAATAATTTTTTAGAAATGGCATTATTTCGGAATGAAAAAGAGGCCTACAGGGCTCCAAAGGGAATTTTACCACATTGCTGCCTATGTATGAGCCTGGTGTGATGAGGAAGCAGCGAACTGTGAAACGTGGAAACCATATCACAAGTGGGATTTTTCACAACGCCAAATCCTTCCTGGCAAAAAAACGAATTCGAAAGAATTTTATGAGAATTCTTCTATTGGAATAAATGAACTATACAAATGGACCGAATCTTTGGCGAAAAATTTTGGACTTGATGTCAAGCGAGTAAAAATTAGGAAACATTCCAATCGAGCTGCTGCCGTAACTGATTGTCCAGGAGTGGTATTGATGAACAAAAATTGTGAAATTTACAGGAAATAGCAAACCGTCGTCAGTAAAACCGTACTTCAGTTGACCAAGAACACTATACTGATATCATAAATTCGATTCGTACTACTACTGAAACTATTATTGAAAAAACAAGCATGCAGCAAACCACAAGCAGAAAACAGGAAGGTTCTGAAAATCAATTTGTGTATAAAAATCGTGTTTTTAGCACCCGTACTCTCCCTTGAAATAAATGAAATAACTTCAACCCTGTTTTCAAATTTAGTGACTTTTTATTCACCTAATGAAAATGATTACTATCGTTTCGGACGTCCATCGTCTTAATGTATATAAGAGGTTTTCACGACGTTTCGAATGCTTGTATCTGCAATCGTCTTCAGGTGAATACTGACAAGTTTAGGTGCTACTTACCAATTTATATGACTGTCGGCGCAATGATGCGTGCAATTCCGCCATGTGCAGCGGTGCGTGTGATTTCGCGCGGTGTGGTGGAGCGTGAAGTTTCGCGCCTCTGCAGCTTGCCAGAAATAGCAATCAGGGGTTTCCATACGTTCTTGATCTCAACGCTTGGTTGACTAGAGGCGTTATTGGCTTCGATGTAGGCGGCCTCTTTGAACTTTTGTTTAAACCAATGCTTCTCTCTATGTAGAACACTTGCGTCGTCCCATAGATCTCGATGGTGCTCAGCCAGGCGTGGTCAGTAATTCCCGATTTTAATGTTCCTCCACGTTGAGTCCATTTATTGTGCTCATCCAATCTTACCGATAACGGCTCTTTGTCTCTCCAATGTAGGAATCTCCGTATTCACATGGAACTTCATAAATGCAATTCTCACTGATTCCATATCTGTTGTCAGGTTTGGTCTTGGTCAGGAAACAGGAACGAACACAACGCATCATGGAGCGGGCCAGTCACGCACTAATCAGGTTGCAGATCAACTATCACGTTGAAAGAAAGAGATACTGCTACAGGATGCCACTGCTAGATTCCAAGAAATCAGAGAGTACACCTCAGAGGAGGACAATCAACCCATATTTGCAAAGATTGAAAATAGATGCGCGAGAATCCGTCAGGAACAAAGAGAGGCATCAGAAGAAATGGAATCGAATAGCAGATAGAACACGGTCTCCACAAACCAGCAGCAAAGGTAAGGAAACCATTATTAATATCTCAACTGAACCACTTACAGGAGTAGAGGAGTCCCTGCTGGAAAAGGGATTGAACTTTGCAGTTGCACCTAAAACAATACCTATCCTGGACATTGTGAGCTCTGTAGAGTCAACCAGCAGCAGAGTGAATCCCATCCAGGCAGAAGAGTTCAGATGGAAAGTGAGAGAGACACTCGAGAAGGAGAGGAATCCCCGGAGTTACATCACTGCAGGGAAACAGAGGGCCCCTTAAAAATTCTACGAAAGGATTCATCCATAAAGATTCTTCCAGCCGATAAAGGAAACGCCACGGTTATCATGGACACCACAACATATGATGACAAGATAGAGTCGTTACTCCACACGGGGAACTATAAACTTTTGAAGAAGGATCCGACACCCACTATAGAAAGGAAGATCCACAATACTCTGAGGAAATTCAAACACTTCATTTCAGACAACGAACGATCACATCCAACGCCACACTACAGCAAACCACCGCATCTCTACGGGCTTCCGTGAATCCACAAACCAGACATGCCACTGAGACCGATCACCAGCTCACGGAACTCACCAACCTACAAGTTATCGAAATACCTCCTACCGATACTACAACCCTCACAAGGAAATAGCAGTTCATTCGTCAAAGATTCCAAGCACTTCGTTGACACCATCACAGATGTTGAACTTGGACCAGAAGGTCGTTTCATCAGCTTCGACGTAGAGAGCCTTTACACCAATGTCCCCATAGAGAAATCTCTCAGTATCATCAGAAGAAACTCGAAGAGGATGACCAGCTGCACGAGAGGACTGACCTTCCTACCCACGCAATATTGGAATTACTGCAGTGCTGCCTACAGAACTCATATTTCTAGGAAAAAGACCGATTCTTCTCTCAAGTCGACGGACTCCCGATGGGATCTACCCATTCTCCAATCATCGCCATCATGGAGTGGTTCGAGAAATTGGCTATACGGGAGGCAGAATACAAACCAAAGCTGTGGTTGAGGTACGTCGATGACACCTTCATTATATGGAATCACGGAGACAAACATCTCCAGGATTCCTTCTCAAGAATTAACAGAATCAGGGATTCGATCAAATTCACGATGGAAATGGAAACCAACAGTGCCTTACCATTCCTTGATGTGAACGTTGAGAGAATAGGCAATGGAAACCGCACCTCTGTCTACAGGAAGAAGACACATACGGAGCAGTACCTCCGTTACAGCTCCAACCATCCGAGTTCGACAGAGAGGGATCGTGAGAACATTGGAAGAGAGAGCGACGCACATATGTAACGACGTGGAGTCACTAGATGCCGAATTAAACGACATCAGAGAGGACCTACACCGGAATGGATATCCCAAGAAATTCAGACAAGAAAAAAAGTTGAAGAAATAATAAATCTCAGTGACGAAACGATGGTTAATGATGCCAATGAAGATGATGCACGACTGAATAATCGAGTTGATGACTGGAAAAATGCCAGGCCTGTGAATAGATTAAAAAAATGCATCACAGGCAATAATGCTAACTTGACCATAAGAGGAGTCCCTAATTGTCTGAACTGCATATCTGTAGAATAGATAAGACAACTTCGGCTGACGATCTACAAAACATGTAACGAAAATCTTTCAATGTGGTTGATTGTGAGTTATCACCTCCAGATATCGACAGGTCTATTCTTCACT
>JAFIRS010008876.1:0-13897 GCA_018342105.1 Gonioctena quinquepunctata | reverse complement strand
CAAATCCGGCCATAGGGTACGCTTCCTTGGTGTGGTGGCTGAAGACACATCTAAACTAGGCAAGGTGCACAATGTGCATTATAGGGGCAATGAGGTCAACGCCCACTGCAGCTATCGATACACTTCTTCACTTGGTGATACAAGGAGAGGCGAGGCTAGGTATTTTTGACTGAGGAATACACTGGACAACATATAAACTATACATGAGAACGAAACACCATACCACGTTGAGTGTTAGTAGTGGTTTTGAGCCGGGACTGGGTCCTCCTCATCCATGACCTTGACCATGTCCTTGACCTTGACGCCTAGCCGCCCAATTGCAGCCCATTGCATTTTGATCCTGACCTTTCCCTGTAACCTTGAGATGGAAAGGTTGAAGGTCGTATCATTGACATTGAAGTGCCCTGGTGATAGTGTGGTGTTTGCATGACCTTGGGGATTCATTTCTCGTTGACCTTGTAACGCTAGTCGATGGGAAAGGGATCGCGCATTCATTCAGTATGCATGAGAGTGTGGTGCATAACCTTCGAACAAGCATCAGCGTCACAACTTACTTTTCATATTCTTCAATCACCCTAACCACTGCGATGATTCATCAATGGGGTGTTTGATGGCCTTCAACCAACACGGGTCTATTGATTTTTAGAGTCTCCGACAACTCTGTGATGATTCATCATGACCTTGGACACTGCGTATGTGTATTATGAAATTGAATTCGATGGGAAAGGATCGCGCATTCATTTCAGTATGCATGAAGTGTGGTACATGACCTTCGAACTAGCATCAGCGTCACAGCTTACTTTTCATATTCTTCAAACACCCCTAACCACTGAGATCATTCATCAATGGGGGGTGTGCAGACTTTCGAGCCAACATCAACGCCACAGGTCTATTGATTTTTCAGAGTCTTCGACAACTCTGCGATGATTCATCATGACCTTGGACACTGCGTAATAGCGATGCGATGCGTCATAGTATGTGAGAGGGTGGGGCATATTGATTTTTCATATGTGTGGCCTTCGCCCACCGTAACGTTATTTTATTTTGGGATACATCACATACATCCTAAGAGTGGGAGGAGTGTGACAATCGTTGCACCGCTACATAAAAGAGGTGCGTGAGTGCACGCAATCAGTTGGTCTTTGTATTGTCGACTATTAAAGAGTTCAAAGATGTATTCTTGTGATTGTGGTAAATCATTCACTCGTAGTGATAACCTGCGTCGTCATCAACGCGGAAGTTGTCGAGGTGGCCCTTCAACGAAACGTATGAAATTGGATAATGGAAATGGAGACCCATCACCAGTTGCACCTCCACCAACGTCGCCACCATTGTATACATGTGAATGTTGCAATGTGACAATACCAATCGTCAATCAATTCGCACAATAGAACATTGCACACAGGACGAATTCATGTGTCCATTTGGGTAATGGCGTGACATGATCAAAAAAATGCTTTCATGCGCCGCATTGTAAGCTATAGAGTGAGTAGCGATAATGTGTATACTGAGTATGGACCATTTTTCAATGAGATCAAGCACAGAGTCATTGGACTATTGGAAAAAACCATCGAATTACACCACTCGATCAAGGTCAACATGGAGGCGTTCGGCAGTTATGTGATCCAAACCCAGGAATTGACAGACATCAAATCATTCAACTCCCCAAACCGAATTGCTGATCGATCCAGCGATTTGAATGGTTTATTCGAGACGTTTCGCGATATCATCATCGCTCAAACTACGGAATTTGAGGAGCGTGATTCAGGTTAGTTGCAACATTATTTCATGTATGGAAAATGTCCTTCATAAAAATGTATTTGTTCTAGGATGGAGTTGTGAAAAAATTCTGTTCCTTGAGGTGAATATAAATAAATATAGTCCTCTTGGCGGATCATCATATATAAAGTTGCCGGAATACATCGGATTGAAAAAAGGCGTGGTCAACGTGAAAAATGAAGACCAATGCTGCTTTGCCTGGGCTGTGACATCAGCTTTATTTCCCACAAACAATAGAATGTCGGAGACGTCATCATACCCACACTATAATACCGTATTGGATGTGACAGGTATAAATTTTCCAGTTAAATTGCGAGATATAACAACGTTTGAGTGTTTAAATGATATTTCAATCAATGTGTATGGCTTGGAGTCTAAAATAGAGAACAAAAAAGTTCAATATGAGGTTGTAGGCCCTTTGCGTTACTCTCAAAGAAAACTCGGAAGACATGTCAATTTGTTGCTTATCACTGATGAGACGGGAAATAGTCATTATTGCTGGATAAAAAATCTTTCAAGGTTGGTGTCTAGTCAAATCTCGGCACATGAACATAAAAAATATTTCTGTGATGGATGCTTATTGTATTTTTCCAATGAGCGGTTACTTTTGCGTCACCAGATGCACGATTGTAATCATGTGTCTACAACAATACCGCGAACTGATTTTAGGATCAATAAATTCGGAAAGATGGTGGCCGGTAACAGTTTGATGTTTCAAAATTTCGAACGACAAATGAAACTGCCTTTTGTTGTGTATGCGGATTTCGAATCTGTGCTGAAACCTATTCTAACGAGTGAACCGAATCCCGAACTCCCATACACGAATAGAACCTTTCAACACGAAGTATACTCATTTGCTTATCTGATTAAATGTTCCTTTGACGATAAATTGACAAAATTTGTGACATATAGAGGTGGTGATGCTGCAAAGGTTTTTACAATGCGAATCGAAGACGATTTGAAAAATATACACAATCAGCATTTGAAGTATGTGAAACCGATGCATAAGCAAACGCCTGAAGAGGAAATTGAATTCCATAATGCCACCACATGTGGTATATGTGAAAAACCTTTCTCAGAGGGTGATGTCAGAGTCAGAGACCACTGCCATCTCACGGGAAAAAAAAGATATCCAGCTGCACATTCTGCATGTAATTTGAATTTCAAGATTCCAAATTTCATTCCGATAATATGTCACAATATGAGCGGTTACGATTGTCACATGTTCATAAAGGAATTGTATGGGGAAAAAGACAGGATTGATGTGATTCCTCAAACAAAGGAAAAATACATATCATTCACAAAACATATCTATACACACAGCTATCAAAATAAAGAGGGGAAAATTAAGAATCATTATTTGAAAATGAGATTCATCGATAGTTTCAAATTCATGTCGAATTCGTTGGAGAAATTGGGGGCTAATTTAAGTGATGAGCAATGTGTAGAGATGTTGAAATGTTTTCCTGAAACGAACAAATTCCATTTGATGAGACAAAAGGTGTTTTTCCTTATAGTTTTGTGGATGACATTGAAAAAGTTGAATGTTTCTAGTCTACCGACGAAAATCAATTCTATGACAATTTGAATGAAGAACATGTATCCGATAAAGATTATTCGAGAGCTAAACGTGTTTGGGATCTGTTCGAGTGTAAGAGTTTGGGAGAATATTCGGATTTATATTTAAAGTCTGATGTATTACTGTTGTGTGATATATTTGAGAATTTCAGAAGGATATGTTTAGATACATATAAGTTGGATCCCGCTCAGTATTATACTGCGCCCGGATTATCTTGGGATGCAATGTTGAAATATACAAATGTTGAACTTGAACTTTTAACCGACATTGATATGATCAATTTTTCAAAAAGGTATACGTGGGGGATAAGTCAATGCAGTGAAAGGAAGCATATAGCAAATAACAAGTTTTTACCTGATTTCGATCCCAATGAACCGTCATCATTCATTTCATATTTGGATGCAACAAATCTATATGGTCATAGCATGTCACAACCTCTACCTACCGGTGAATTCACTTGGTTAACTCGCGAAGAAATTACTAACTTGGACATAATGGATGTGGCAGATAATAATTCATATGGATATGTTCTTGAGGTTGATATACATTATCCCCAAGAGTTGCATGATAAACATTCAGATCTTCCGTTTCTGGTGGAAAGCATGACTCCTCCCAATGGCAAAAGTAAAATAAAAAAATTGATTCCAAATTTGAATGACAAACGGAGGTATATAGTCCACTATAAGAACTTGAAACAGGCCTTAAATAATGGTTTAATCGTGATGCAGACTCACAGAATATTGAGATTTAAGCAGTCATGTTGGATGAAGTCTTACATCGATCTCAATACCCAAATGCGTAATAGGTCCAACAATAAATCTGAGAAAGACTTTTATAAACTAATGAACAATGCAGTTTATGGCAAAACAATGGAAAACGTTGACAATAGAGTTGATGTAAGACTTGTCACACATTGGCAAAATGTTCGCAGAAGTATGGGTGCGAGCACTCTCATCGCCCGACCAAACTTCAAAAGTTGCGCAATTTTTTCCGAAAACTTTGTTGCTATTCAAATGGGTAAAGTGAAAGTGCATTACGATAAACCAATGTATTTGGGATTCTGTATTTTGGAATTATCAAGACAGTTATGTATGATTTTTACTATGAATGTATTAAAGAGAGTTTGGTCAGAATGCTTCTCTTCTGTATACCGACACAGACTCGCTCATTTTAAAGTAAATACCGACAATTTTTATGAGTTCATAAAAAGCAATATAAATAGATTTGACACATCTAATTACATTGAACATAATAAATTCGGAATACCTGTAACAAATTCAGTCTTGGGTAATTTCAAAGACGAGTTCCCCAATGATCCTATAATTAGTTTCTATGGTACTGGTGCTAAAGCATACTATGTACAATCGCTTGCAACTGAAGTTAAGAGGGCTAAGGGTGTGAAAAGATCAGTGATAAAGAACCAATTGACTCTTGATGATTACAAAAAAATTGTTGAAAATGGTGGTAAAATTTTTAGGAAGATGAATTCATTCAGAAGCATCTCACATGACATGTTTACTGAATTGAGAAATAAAGTGGCGCTCTCATTTGATGACGATAAGCGATTCATCATTCCTAATACAACACAAACCCTCCCTTGGGGCCATGTAGACATTGAGTTTTATCAATGTGATCCCATGGAAAATATTCGAATGTGCCAAAACATAATTGATTCATTTGGCTACCAATATGATGAAAATCCCAACGACGACGACAGTAGGTTGGACCTTCTCATCACATTATTGGATGCAGAAATGATGAACAAATAATTTCATATTCTCACAACACTCAAACGTTATATATATGTCATAGATTGGAAAATTTATATTTGCGGTAATGTTATTCAAATGAAATCATTATTCCATTGATCAGTAGTGTGGCTTTGTCATTCCATGTGGAAGGATGAGTAATGTAATAGACAAATTTGGTCGGAAAAGAAAATGTACTAATGCATCATCACTCCCAATGTCACATCGTCTCGAAGAAAAACTAAATGTAGCTAAACAAAAAATTCTCGAAGCCACCAATACTACCATGCGAACATTGGTTGAAGAGATATCTGAGGACTGTTGAAGTTCCTAAGAAAAATTCATCTGCAACTACTAATTGCACCGCCCACCTGGAGACTATCGCGGTGTGAATATTTCGAAAAAAAAATATGAATCAGACAAAAAACATATTTGAAATGTATTTTGAGGAATAAACAATTATAAACCACTCATCAAATGATTTATTCCATGATTTTCTTTTTTTTTTCTTTATTTTTTTGAGGGTGAAGAAAATCCGTTAAGGACACCTGACAAGTAGTGTGGGAATCACTGAGCTCCGCGTTACCCACTAAAACAAGCACCCGATGGGGCTCATCTCTCCGACCTTGAGAGTCTCAGCCGAGTTCCTCATCTTCGAATTGTTGAAATATGTGATCCACATATTCGAAAAACTCATCATTGAGCTCCATTGGAGCCTCAGCATTGATGTTGACATCATAATTCTGCTCATCAACATTTTCGATGGTGGCATCTGATTCACCATCGTCGTTGTCATCAACAATCTCCGGCATATGTCTCCCATTATCCCAATTCAATTCTATCTCCTCCTCATCCAACGTTGTGGATGACACATGGTTGAATTGAACAGTTATAGACAATCAATTGAACTATACTAAAGATTTCGAGGGTGGTTATGTGGAAGACATGATGATTGAAGAAGAAGAAATCCTCCCTCCTACGAACGACGATGATGAAGGTATTGAGAGTGACATTCCAAACAATGATGTGATAGTGAGAAGAACAACTTTGTCCAACTCTGACATGGATGGCAGAGCTTGCTATATCGTTTCGCTTGTGGAAGTTAGGATTGGTATATTTGGAGTGAGATATCTATGCATGTGGTGCTTCCGCAGATATTTGATGACTTACAATATTCGTCAGGGGACATATGACCATGTGGAAATCCACAAGATTCACACACCGACAACTCCTTCATTCAAATGTTTCGGATGTAATGTTGCTTTGGGACAACTTCGTTCTATCGAAGCATGTATAATATGTAATTGTAATTTATTGAAATAAAAACATATTTTCGAGAAATGTATTTATTTATTACACATCATGAATACAATATTGTAACGTAAATAAACTTAACTTGGTTTAACTAATTTATTTAACACTTAATTTACAACTTAATTTATATTACTACGCTACTGAATAGCTCGATCGTATGGGCTCGTTCAGACTGTCCACTCCCTCTTGAGGGCTCTCTATTTATCTCCGATACAGCATTCTCGATGTTTCGAATTCTTCCAGTTGGCGACGGCATGTTCCAATTGTTTCCAATATTGACCGTTGCATTACGCGGAAGAGGGACTGGATGGTTCTCGAACATCTCCGGGGATGATCTCATCGCTGTCGACGGCAACATGTGAGGCGACAGGTCCGGCCTAGGTTCGTTACATTGCCCCCTTCTTAAAGACATTTCGTCCCGAAATTTCATCCTTGGAGTGTGACGATATCTGCATGACTCCCCATATCTGCACCGTGAAGTTCGATGGAAGTGACACTCCACGGTCTTCATGATCGGTCGTGGAAGAGGGTTACAGCAAACCAAAATCTTGACGCCGCTGGATCTGAATATCGCCTCCAGCATACTTCTTATGACTCTCCAGTCCAACCCATCAATGCCACAGGACAATTTTGGAATTGCTAGATCCACCAGATTCTGGTCCACCATAGTATCTCTCAGTTTGGTGAGACTCTTCCAGACATCTTCATAGGACGGTTTATCTTGGGAATGCCTTTTGGTAACTAGGTAGTAGATGTTTCTCTGGCCTTTCTTCAACTGTAGCACCCCACCAACTTCTGGATTCTGCCCCCGCAGTGTTTGGAGTTGACCAAATTTCTTGGAGAACACTACGGCGATGCCCTGGACATTCGAAGATCTTCTGCCACACAGTGCGCTAGTGCGTAGTCAGCAGGCACCTCGAAAAGGTCTCGTGACTCCTCTCTAGTAACCCCATGTAGAACTTTCTGCCCGTTTGAATACAAGGACATAAACTTCTCGAACGTCATATCATCCTCCGGTGGCTTGAGGGTGCGAACTTGGTCATGGTTTCCAGCGTAAGGGGCCAACCTGTTGAAATGGACGACCCTTGGTTTCCCTCGGGGTGGCTTATGGATTCGGTACACAAGGTCGTTTATCCTTTTCACGATTTTATACGGGCCTTCCACGAGTTCCGCAACTTTGGTGATAGTCCACGACGACGTTTGGGGTTGTACAGCCAAACCAGGTCATCAACCTTAAATCCTCCAGCGTCGGCCTTGATGTCATAGGTCTTCTTCATTTTATCGCTGGCACTCTGGATGTTCAACCGGACTCGTTCGTGGATGTCGTCCATTCTCTGCCGAAGTTTGCTGACGTAGTCCTCTCCCGCAGTGTCTTGTCCTGGCGGTATCCCAAACTTCAGGTCACAAGGCAGTCGCAGTTCTCGGCCCATTATAATACTAGCAGGAGTTTGACCGGTTGACTCGTGTACTGCGGATCGATAGGCCATCAGGAACAAATGAAGATACTGGTCCCAGTCTCTTTGATGGTCAGAGACAACCTTGGACAAGTGGCGGTTGATCGTCCTGTTCATCCGTTCCACCATTCCATCGGACTGCGGATGTAGGGCCGTGGTTCTTGTCTTGCGGATGTTCAGCAGTAGACATATTTCTTGGAAAAGGTTGGATTCGAAATTTCTGCCTTGATCCGAGTGCAGCTCCATTGGAATACCGAATCGACATATCCATTCTTTCACCAAGACATCGGCGACGGTGATGGCTTCCTGGTTGGGCAGGGCATAGGCTTCCGCCCACTTACTGAAGTAGTCCATTGCCACAAGGATGTATTTATTCCCGTGGTCGGATACGGAAACGGGCCGGCGATGTCAATGGCGATTCTCTCGAACGGCTGCCTACGTTGTACTGACGCATCGGGGCCTTGGGGCGTATTCGAGGTCCATTGCTAGCAGCGCATACAGCGCACTTCCTGCACCAGTCCTGGACGTCAGCTTGACAATTGGCCCAGTAAAACCGTTGCCTCACTTTCTGCAGGGTCTTCGTCACTCCCAGATGTCCTCCGGCGACTCCATCATGGCTTATCCGCTGCCCTTCCTCTCTTCTGTTCCTGGGAACAATTATTTGGCGTCTGTCTTCCCCACCAATATCGGCCTCCAACACACGTTTCAGGATCCCATTGTCCAGAATAAGAGAGTTCCATTGTGCCCAATAGGACTTAACAGCCGGCGAGTAACCTGCGACTTCCTGCCATGATGGTCTTCGATTGCCCTTCTTCCAGCTGACGACTAAGCCAAGGTCGGGTCTCTCTCTTGGTCTTTCTGGATCTTGCTGTCATTCCAGTTGTCATCCATTGCCGCGGTTCTACAAAGTGTTGCTTCTTTCTCTTCTGCTCGTCGGCAATGTGAGCAATCATCTGGACATGGTCTTCGCGACAAGGCATCTGCATTCTTATGGCTAGTTCCGGCTCGATGTTCGATCTCGAAATCGAATTCTTGGAGTCTCTCGATCCAACGTGCTACTTGACCCTCAGGATTTTTGAACTGTAAGAGCCATTTGAGAGCTGCATGGTCAGTTCTCAGCAGGAATCTTCTTCCATACACGTACTTGTAGAAGTGCTCCACTCCCTTTACAACAGCTAACAGCTCTCGCCTGGTGACACAGTAATTGCGCTCTGGTTTGCTGAGCGTCTTGCTGAAATAACCAATGACCTTCTCCTGCCCCTCCTGGATCTGAGATAGGACAGCTCCAAGTCCCCGTTGCCCGACGTCTGGGTTTAGCGATGTTTGCGAACCCCAGCACATATCGGCGATAGTATGTGCACAAACCAAGGAAACTTCGAAGTTGGTGAATGTCTTTTGGGATGGGCCAATCCTTAACAGCTTTGATCTTCTGGTCATCCACTGCTACTCCTTCCCCAGAGACAACGTGGCCGAGGTATCGTACTTCTTTTGGAACAGGTGGCATTTCTTAGGGCTCAGCTTCAATCCGGAGTTCCTCAATCGCAGGAATACTTCCTCCAAGTTTTTCACGTGGTCCTCGAACGATCTGCCGACCACAATTATGTCGTCGAGATACACTAGACACGTGTTCCATGAGAGTCCCTTCAGTACTGTTTCCATCAATCTTTCGAATGTGGCGGGAGCATTACAGAGCCCGAATGGCATAACGGTGAACTGCCATAATCCTGAGCCGATGGTAAAAGCAGTCTTTTCTCGATCTTCCTGAGCGAGTTCTACTTGCCAGTATCCACTCTTCAGATCAAGGGTCGAGAAAATCGTGGAACCAGCCAACGTGTCTAGGGTGTCATCTATTCTCGGGAGAGGGTAACTGTCCTTCTTCGTGACATTATTAAGTTGGCGATAGTCTACACAAAAGCGTGTCGATCCATCCTTTTTCTTCACCAGTACGACTGGAGAGGACCAGGGACTGTCAGACGGTTCGATAACTCCTTCTTTTCCCATATCGCTGACTATTTTGTCAGCCTCTGCCTTCTTGGCAAGAGGAAGTCTTCTTGCTGATTGCCGGATCGGTCGGCACCCCAGTATCAATCTTGTGCTGGACCACATTAGTTCGACCCCCTTTTCCTTGTCCGGTATCGAAGATGTCTTGGTACTTTTTGACTAAATCTCTTAGTTTGGGCTGTTGAGCTGGTTTTATGTCTTTGGAAGAGATGGTAACTAATTTCTCTAGTTCTGTGGGCAAGTTGTTGGGTTGGCTAATCGTACCTCGTACGCACCGGATCACGGATGAAACTGACGAGCAGTGCCCCAAAATTGTTCCTTTCTTCAAGGTCACTGGGAAATAATTGACATTCATGACCCTTACCGGCACAAATTTGTCAGCACGCAACAAGGTCTTCCCTAGTGCAATCCCTCGTCCAATTTTCTCATCATGAAGTTTGGGCTCGAACATCACCACGTCTCCACTGCTCGCACTCCCGTCCAGGCGAGCCTCCAGAATGGTTTCAGCCCTCTCAGGTACGCTTACATCTTCAGCCAACAGCACACGGATCAACTCTTCACTTCTCCCATGAAGTACCAGCTCTTCTCCGTTGACACGTAGGACGCCGTCTTTGAAATCCAATTCAAACCCTCTGGAATTCATGATGTCCATTCCGATGATTGCATCGTCTTCGATGTCCGCTACAAGTGCCTGATGTTTCACTTTAGTGTTGCCCAAAATTATTTCAATCGGTAGCTCGCCATATACAGTAGCTGGCTCCCCTGTTGCTGTGCGTAGCTTCAAGTTGTCGGTTCAATCCGTTCCGGTGTTCTGGCAAAGGAAGGCCCGAGAATTGTCCTAGTCGCACCTGTATCTAGCAGCATGGTGCAAGGCTCGTTATTGATGAGACCGTCTACGAAGACACCCTTGTTCTGTCGTTGAAGCATAGCGACATATTCGTTGTTAACCGGGGCTTGCCGGACACATGCCGACGATTGCCCCTTCTCATCGACTTTTCTTAGTTTTCCTGCATCGGAGTCGATGAATGTTGGACATTTGCTACGCACATGTCCAATTTTGCGACAATTCCGGCATCTTATATGTCTTTTCTCAGGCAACACTTCCTTCATCACTTTTCTTATGGCAGCTTCCAAGTTAGCAGGCTCCTGTGAGTCTTCCTCAATCGTTTGAACTTTACTTTGGCTTTTGCAGGATTGTTTTGCTGCCTCAAATTCCAAAGCTCGTGCCAGTGCGTCTACGAGATGTGTTGGACGAGCTAATATCAACGCTTGTCTGGTTTCTTGGTCACGGAGTCCATCCAAGAATGCCTGAACCGCTAATCGCTCCATTACATTTTCCGGTATGGCTGGATATGCGAGACGAACCAAGCGTGCAATGTCAGCTTCGAATTCTTGTAAGGATTCGCCCGATTTCTGGCAGCGATTTTTCAGTTGGGAGTGGTATACGTGTTCCAAATGGGCCTGGCCATATCGTAATTCTAGATGTTTAATCAGCTGATCATAGTCCTCCTGTTCTTGGGCGGTAAGAGTTTGTAGAATATTCGTCGCTTCTCCACGTAATGCAAGTGTTAGTGCTACAGCTCTTTCCCCTGCATTCCATCCATTTGCTTTGGCTGCTGCTTCAAACTGTCGGCGGTAATTTTCCCATGGAGTTTTCCGTCGAATTGAGGCGGCTTCATGGAAAGCTTCCCTATTTCAGAAATGACCTTGACATCTTTTATACCCTCTTGAACTTTATCCACGTTCAAACTCAAGTCCAGCATTGCATTTTCGTTAACCATCTCTGTGGAGGACGCATTATTAATTTGTTTTTCCAGCTTACTGATCGTTTCCTTTATTTTGTCCATCTCTGCCTCGACCCCATCTTTGATTTTATCTACCTCCGTGTTCATTTGCTCCCTAATTTTATCTATCTCTGTCTCAACGGTTCCCATTCTTTCTTCTAGGAAATTAGCCACACCACACAATTCTTTTTAGGCCTTCTGTGTTTTCCAGGAACTTCTCTTCCAGGCTTCTTGAATTTTCTAGAAGCTTCTCTTCCAGATTTCTAGAATTTTCTTCCAGGCTTCTTGAATTTTCTAGAAGCTTCTCTTCCAGATTTCTAGAATTTTCTTGAAGCTTCTCTTCCAGATTTCTAGAATTTTCTTCAAGCTTCTCTTCCAGATTTCTAGCATTTCTCTTCCAGGCTTCTTGAATTTTCTAGAAGCTTCTCTTCCAGATTTCTAGCATTTTCTTCCAGGCTTCTTGAATTTTCTAGAAGCTTCTCTTCCAGATTTCTAGAATTTTCTTGAAGCTTCTCTTCCAGATTTCTAAGCTTCTCTTCCAGATTTCTAGAATTTTGTTGCAGTTCTTCTTTCACGGATTTAGTAGTTTCTTCGAGTTTATTCATTACCAAACTTAAATCACCTCCGGAACTTCGAATAAAATGTTTCGGGGTCCTCACCTTCTTGTATAAGTCCTTCTGCAAGTCTTTCCTGGAGTACTTGCTTTTACCTGTTGTTTCCAGTTCCCTTTCCTCCAATTCCTGTTTCAATTCCGCTACCTTCAAATCCGCAAGGCACTTTTCTTGAACACATTTTGTCTTTGACGAGGTATCAGTCTGTTTTACACGAAAAGTTATCAGTTTGTTAAAAATTCACTTCGCGAATTCTTTTCCACGGGCCACCAGTCTATTGTCTGTTTCACGCGAAGAGTGTATCAGTTTATATTCCCACGCACAATTGTCCACTTCGCGAAAACCGGGCCACTGTCTATTTTCTGTTTCACGCGAACAGCGTATCAGTTTATATTCCCACGCACAATTGTCCACTTCGCGAAAACCGGGCCACTGTCTATTTTGGGCGTACAGAAAGGTCTATCAATTTATTTTTCTGACTATCCACTCCACGATCACTTGTTTATTTTCAAAATCTCACTTCCGACACCAATTGTAACGTAAATAAACTTAACTTGGTTTAACTAATTTATTTAACACTTAATTTACAACTTAATTTATATTACTACGCTACTGAATAGCTCGATCGTATGGGCTCGTTCAGACTGTCCACTCCCTCTTGAGGGCTCTCTATTTATCTCCGATACAGCATTCTCGATGTTTCGAATTCTTCCAGTTGGCGACGGCATGTTCCAATTGTTTCCAATATTGACCGTTGCATTACGCGGAAGAGGGACTGGATGGTTCTCGAACATCTCCGGGGATGATCTCATCGCTGTCGACGGCAACATGTGAGGCGACAGGTCCGGCCTAGGTTCGTTACAATATAATTGAAAAAAAAAATTATATAATTCAAGTTTTTTTGTTTATTATGAATTACGAACAGAACCATCCAATGCATTGTATGTCAAAAAGGTATCATGTATAATGAGTGCGTAGACTTTCGTGTTGGCTGGAAATTTGGTTTTTCTTGTTTCGAACTCCAGCTTGATATCCACTGTAGACGATTTTGTTGCATTCGGTTGATGTGAACAATCAATGATGAATAGGGGATTCTGTTGAAATTCCTCAAGATCCATAAGAGGTCCACTCATATCTTTGTCATAATAACTACGTTGAAAGTCCTCATATGCATAGTAAGCTGAAGAGAATAGTTTTTTATCAAAGTCCAGATTCCAACGCTCATATGGGTAGACTTCAGAGTTCAAATACACACGGATGTTATTTATGTCTGCATTTATGAATTTTGTCATATCCAGTGTTCTGTTTTCGGATGCATTAGTATTTTGAAAACCAATAATTATGAAGCGAGGTGTTTCCAAAGTGTTAGTTGTTTTTATTGCCCATATATCCGAAGATGTGCTACGTAATGAAGGTAATTCATAAAGATCCCACATACGATAAGCCAACTTGATTTTCGAATTTAGACCGCTCTTATTGATCCTGCTGAATAATTTGAGCTTCTGCTTGTCATCGGGCACAACATGTTTTATTTTCCATTCAATCTTTGTAATTTCCAAAGTGGCATCAACTTCTCCAATATATGAATTCTTGAATGAGCGTGCTATAATCAAAATCAGTTCTTGTT
>JAFIRS010008875.1:7500-13899 GCA_018342105.1 Gonioctena quinquepunctata | reverse complement strand
TATATCTTGTTCAATAATTTCAATTCCAACTGGAATAAATTTGTTAAGTTGATTTATTGATATTTATTTGCCTTCCCATACAAGCTAGGTAACATTTATTTAATTTTATTTATCTTTGACTTTTGTCTTGAAGTCTGGCGCCCAACTCTGGAACTAGTCAAGTTAATTAATGTATAATTTTTTTAGTGGACAAATTTGATTAACTAGGAAAAGTCATTAATTGAACCTTACTCACGGCCTAACCGTATCCATCTGAGCAGCCTATCGGCAAAGTGATTTCACCTTCTTGAATTTGAATCATATAATTTAAAATCTGGGGTTCAAAAGTAAGGGGTGTTGCAAATAATGAGGGACATAGTTATTTCAATTTTCCCGTAAGCAGAACAGCAGTTCGGATGGTTGATGGATGAGCAAGAGCTGGATGGTTCAGATGGTTGTCACACAGATTCGTATATAATAGAAATAGACAAAGAGAGAGAGAGAGAAAGAAAAATTCTTCTAGGAGAATTTTGTAATTATGTATCTATTCATCACCCCACAGACTCGTTCGAAGGAATCGAGTCAATTCCCTTACGAAAAAACATTTCGAAAGCAGATTCCGGTTCTCCGTCATTTGTGTGAATTTGTGACGGCCTGGCAAACTTTCACTTCATTTTTTGACGAAAAACATTTACAGAAGACAATGTGGTATAGTCCCATTTCAGAAAGTTATCATCCGTTTTCATTTGAAACAAGTATTTTTCGTATTCATAAATTAAGGGGAGATATCAGCTTGTTAGCCAGATACTGCTTCTTGATTCCAACAATTTCCTCTGCGTAACCCTTTTGTTCTTGTATAGCTCTGGATGTGGCTAACTTTCCACTGATCATAAGGAGCAAGTTTTCGATGAATTGGGAATGATAATTTTTCTCGTAAAATTACCAGTAATTTTTTCGCTGTCGCATTTTCACTCGAAAATTATTTTTTGTTGTGTGAATATTGCATTTTATTAGTGCTAGCAAATTGTGTTGAATAACAAATTCATTAGCCTCACTCTGTGAACCAATATTATTCCAAGACAATTTTCCATTTTCTTTGAAACCATGGTTCACTGACTTGATATGAATATTTGCCGCACAAAGGAGCTCACGAATTCGCAATATTTACCATTATGGTTTCATCCGACAAATAAGTTGGTAAATTTTAAAGCCCGGTGAAATTGAGTGTACTCAAGCGGACAGTACGAAATGTGAATTGACATCGCGAAATTGAAAAGCTTTGACATAAATATGTTTAAAGAAAGCGTGCTAAAAAGCTCGTGTGCTTTCACGGTTGACTGATAACTGATAATTACGTACGGGTGATCTTGAAGAGACTCGGTGGGTGCAATCCCTTCAAAATAAAACTGTCGCACGCCCATCGAGCTATACTTTCCGGGGTACACGACAAATAAACTTTATACTTGGCCGAACTCGAATGTTGTCGAGCACTTACCCTAAAAGCGCGAATGATTCCCAGGCGGACGAATCGAACACCAATCGACAATTTATGATAGTTTAAACACTAATGGCACAGATCAACTTTTTTTAAAGCCGTTGAATTTCAAATTTATGGCTGCATGCAAAGGTTGCCTGCCATGTTTTAATGCAGTTTTTAAGTTCACTCTATTTTATTAACCTTCCGTAAGAATTATTATGCTCTGTTCGTAAGAGAATTTGAAATGTTTCGAGATTTATGTCGAAGACCAAAAGCTTTTACATACGCTTTCCGGAGGTATTTTTTGGATTTATTCAAATTTTCCTGCTCAACGGTGGGATGTTCGAGCACAATAAAAAGCTGCGCTATTTCAATTCAGCGTATTGGTTGTGAATTATGAGGTCGAACGAGAAATCGCTATACAGCTGCCAAGTGAATAGGTACTTGTGATGATATTTTTCATTTAAAAATACTTCTCCTTTTAAGGAAAAAAGAAGTATATGGTTGCCCACGGTGCCTTATTAAACAATGCGGTCATGCAATATAATTTTCCATCGCGAAATTTATGGAAAATTGGTTCAACAAAATAGTTTTTTATTACAAAAAGCAGAATAAGTACCACTTTTTCCTATACGGGGTTCTGTGCAGGTGGACCTTCTCTCTCCTAGCTACTCGTGAGAACGTTTTTCAATTTTTAAAGTAATATAATACGGATCAGTCCACTCCACAAAAGAAAATCTAGGAGATTTTCCGAAATATCGCTTGTAACGAGACGGAGGAAAAACAATCGCGATTCTTGCTGGTGAAGAAACTTGATAATGGTAATTTTGCAAATATGAGTCCTTTTATCAAAAATCGCGTCTGGCCTGATTGGAGGAACATAAAAAAAAGGAGAATGCATTTTAATAGAAACACTATTGAATGCTCAATAAAAACGTCTGCAGAAGGAAATATTCTATGAATTTCCAGTAGAGGTAATACATCATGCGAGAGTGGATTTCAATAAATGTATTATGAATCGTAAATATTTTCTCAGTTGTAACGAACAAGTAATTTGTGAAGATATGAAAGATTGTGGCCTTATAATAATAATAATAATAAATGTCTTTATTACCGATTAATAAAACATAAAATTACATTTTATTTATATAGTTAGGGCGGAATTCAGTTTGTATGTAATAATAAATACAGTACTATATGAAATATATATTAGCATTCAACATACATCTGCTCTTCCATTTATATAAGTGAATAATGAGTCGATGGTGATTCAACTGATACACCTTATCATATTTTGATTTTGAATAACGCAAACCTCTACAAAAAAAACAGAGCTGCTTTTTGTATATGTATATATATATATATATATATATATATATATATATATATTGTTATGTAATGATGGATATATCAAATTATTTTGTTATTATTTCGCCCCACGTTTTGGGTGCCAATTGTTATGTAATGATAAATTGTAAATATAAATTGTTTTTATATAATGAAGATAGCTAATAATTTTTGCTATTCTTCGTTGTGAGCCAAATTGTTATGATATAGATAAGTATTTTCGCCCTGTATAATATATTTTGCAATGATGTAATAATAATTGCTAGCTAACGTCACTGTTCTCTCGTCACGTTGCTGCCAATTGTTATCACTTTCCTTACCACAGCTAAACTCAGTTGGTACGCCCCTTGTCTCAGATAGCCGGTTCAGGCAATTGAGCCACTAGCCACTGCTTGATGTCAATTTTTATTCAGTGTTTATAAGTATGATTGCTGATAATTGTGGAAAACAAGCAACAAAGTATCAAAAGCAATTATTTCCTTTATTCAGGAAAACTTAAATTCACCTGGCCTACGATCGATAACTTATTCTAATGTCAATCTACAAATTTTCATGGATAATTATGAGAAAAGTTCATGGGTAAAATAGACACAACCTCACTTTTACCTTGATAGTGAAATTTTCTTCAATAGTTCAAGTTCAAATGAAATGATGGGATATTAGTTATTAGTGAAATTGTTCAGTTCGTGATGTGCACTAGGAAAGTTTATACCTGTCGCTGGAACGGTCGCTGTTCAATATACACCCAGATTTGGATTCTCTTTCACTCCAATGCTCTCAGGAACTCCAATATCAAAACGAAAGAACCATACAAATTCAGCAATCAGCTTTGAATACTTGTATATGGTGTATAAATAAGGTAATGTTGGTTTTCTGCTTATTATGTTGAAACTAATGAATTTTTCTTTCTCTCCCAACAAAACGTGGCATTCGTTTCAGAATTATTTTCAGTCTCCTCGTGGCTTTGTTTTTTCGTTACTTGGATACCATTTTTCCTCCTTCCTTTTGATTTGAATTTTTGAATTCGCGCACTATATTGTCACATTTTCACTGTTTGGGGTTATTTGTCAAAACTTATAAATAGAACTATTTTTACTTTCTTATAAACTATATACAATTTCAGTGATAATTGTCTCTGACCCTTTCTCGTTCTTATTTTCTCACAATTTCAAATCTTACATTTGACCATACTGTTCCCTGATTGGCTATTGTCACCAAGAACTTTGCTGTTCTTCCATTGGCTACTTTTAGTTAGATACAATTTCATATACTGTATGTTTCAAGCTTATTATTTTGTGGATCACATTTTATTCAGGATGATTTTGTAAGTTTAGACTTTTTTGTTGTCTTTTGAACAATTATGGATTGTAATCATTATGACAGTGTATGAAATTGATTGTGTTATAGTATTTGGACATTTTCATCTATTCATATTATACAGAGGCTTAATAAAGGAAATAGAACTTCAAAATTATGTAAAAACAATCTCTTGAAACTAATAGCTATTAAATAATTATTCTTTTTGTGGGTGTTTTCCTTTTAAAATATATAACTGGTTTTTCATAACATAACAATATATATATATATATATATATATATAAATACAATGCAACCAGTACTTTAACTTTTGTAATAAAAATTCATAGCACTCTGTCATTCTCGATTCAAGTTCATGCAAAGAAATGCATCACGCATCTCTCAACGTGAACGAATAAGACAAAATCAATAAAGCAATTTCACAAGCGTTATGAGGTTCAGTGACAATCTCATTCAATGTTATTAAATTCAAAAGGAAGTGATAATGTAGCTCCTTTCATGGGTATCAAAATTAGACTTGCACCCTAATTTAATCTATTTTATTCATAACGTCACGCCGATTGATACATTTTTAAAATGCGAGTGACTGCGTTGAAGACAGAGACTGTAATCCCTATAATACATCAGCGCGTTCCAAAGAAGAATGTACAAGAAGATTGATAACTGAATGAGATCCATTTTATCAAAAACATTAACTGGAAAGCCATGGTTTCGATTGCGTAGTCGACACAATTTGCTACGTGTGCAAATGTTGAAGGGTAATCCATCATTTTGAGTAGAGTTTCCCCAGTCCAATAATATCCCACATACGCGTTATGTATGATGTAGCTGCAGCTCATCTCGTCATTGCCATTCCGAACAGCTATAACACGCTAATGGATTTATAATTTGCAGCAATACAGAATGTAAACAGAATTCTTTTGTGTGAACATTGTTCATGGAAGTTTATGTCGAGTTCACAATTATTAATTATTGATGTGAGAGGATTGAAAAATATATTGAATTGATCCCTGCTCTCCTCGGCCAAAATTTAAGTGAAATGGAGAATATACTGGATGAATGGAATTAGTACCTCTCAGTTCTGGGTACAAAATTAGTGGGATGGCCACAAAATTAGTGGAACGGGTACTGCGAGAGAAAACAACAGGTATGATACAGGGTGATTCAAAAGTACTTTGACAAACTTCAGGAGGTGATTCCTCACAATATTCTAATATGAATTGTCCAAATAAATAAATGTCCGGAAACGCTTCGTGTCCAAGATACAGGGTGTTGAAGTTTTATTTTTATTTTCGTTTTGTTTAAATATCTTAATTAAACGAAAATTGGCATTGAGAGATTTTTTGAGGTGTCGTATTCGAACCTGATGTTATTATTGCTCTTTGTCGTAGGGGGCGCCACCTACACGTCTTTCTCTTTTTGAAGATTCATAACTTTTTTGAGCGTACTTCTAGCACATTTAAACATTTACAACTGTTACAAGTCGCTATAAGCAACCGTTTCCTAGATATTTGGACTTGAAAATTTCAAGCCGATTATTTAATAATCGATGCGTGTAGAAGTTATTACCATTATTTTGCATTTTTCACAAGAATGATTATGAAAGGAATTTGACGTTAAAGTAAGTAGTTTTGGTTTTTTGTAGGGGGCGCCACCTATTCTATTTATTTTTACTCGATTGAAATAGTTATTTTTGTATCAAAGGTGCAAAATCTGTATTTGTTTCAATAAAATTTGCAAGAAATATCAACATTTTATTTCAAGAAATTTTGAATATGTCGAATAAAATAAAATAAAGGAAACTAAATTGTATTCAAATAAATTGTTCAAAGTGTCCACCTTCAACGAAGATACAGGCATTCAGTCTTCTAGTCATTGAATCTCGTACCCGCTCAAAAATTATTGGTGTGTTTCTTATTGTTTCACAGGCGTCTACTATTCGGTTTCTTAGATCTTCCTCGTTTTATGAACTAGTGACTTCAAATGTCCCCAAAAATGGAAATCCAGCAGGTTTACATCTGGGGACTTTGGTGCCCACGCCTGGTTAGGTTCTCCTACACCCCTACCGATCCATCGATTTGCATAGACAGTGTTGAGGAATTCCCTGGCTACAACGCTAAAATGGGCCGGAGCCCCATCATGCATAAACCACATGCGGATACGAATTTCTATTGGTACATTCTGATGTAGTCTCGGCAATTCATTTTCCGAAAAGTCTCTGTAAGTTGCGCCATTCAGTCGAAACGGAAGAAAGAAAGGACCTATTAAGTAATTGTCAA
>JAFIRS010008875.1:0-2500 GCA_018342105.1 Gonioctena quinquepunctata | reverse complement strand
TTTGTTGTCTAGATAATATGATTTGAAAAAGAATTGTTAAAAATTGTTTATTCTTCAAAAATCATAATTGGCATTTCTCAATGGAACAACAAAAAAAGTATTAATGATTCAATTGTTTATTAAGTAAAATTTGTTATAAACAAATTCCAAATCTCATTATATTTTTTTCTGAAACTACTAAGAATTACAAAAACAACCATATTCAACGAAGTGTCGAAATAGTTGTTCATGTAACAAGTACGCAAAATTAGGCCTTCGCGGACAAATCGTAATGTTCAGATGAGTCCGCGAAAGCCAGTTGCGTACGTGTTGCATACAATATTTTTTTGTATAAGCTTTCCAAAGAATGTTTCATGTAGGAACTATGATTTTATTTCTGGTATCAATACGCAAATATATTGGTAGGCAGCACCGGCAGAAGGCCGTGTGCGTTTGTTGTTATGTTCTCTACTTGTGTTTTCAGTCATTTTGCCCATGATCCAACTATACTAACGTATTATGGGGATATAGATAGTTGTTTATCATAAACTTGTAAGTAAATATGACAACCATTCAGAAAGATACTCCAAATTTGAAAGGAAATTGTAAATGTATTCAGTATACAGCAAAATCCTGTTTTCCCTTAGTTTGACATTCGAATCGTGAATGCTAGATGTCGCCCACTTCGTAGTAATCCTGAAGAGTAAGTGACATTTGGAATAAACGAAATATAAATTGTTATCATCCGATAAATGTATGTAGGTTCAGGTATGAAGATCGAAACTTGATTTGAACCCAAACTAAACCATTATTCGTATATTCTTGTAAGTGGATTATATATTGTTTGAATTTACTATCATTTTGTTTGCAATTGTTCGAAGAAAGAAAGTGTAAAAGTCATCATGTTTGTACCTACCGCAACAATAACCATTGACAATTTTATTCTGAAAAAATCAAAATTCCTAGCTTTTCTGCGGCAAAATTTTATCGGTCCATAGTTTTGATAGTATTTATAAACATGGAACACCCGTTAATGTTCAGTTTTGTTTTATGAATGAATAAAATTCAGTTCGTAAAAGTTGCCATGACGACACTTCACGTAAAAGTAGCATTTTACGGATTTTTTTAATTTCGAAAGTTGCTGCATTGGAAAGCGTATACAAAATGTTTTTTTTAAATTTTTTATAGATTTTTAAAAAATTACGGAATATAAAAGTTGCAGCGGTCACTTGATTTTTTAAGTAACTAACAAACCGCTACAACTTTTGAACCATTAAAGATGGTTATCAACATTCGAAATGATTTTATAGAACATTAGTTGATCTCTTAAATAAACTTTTCACCAAGTCTGTATCTGTCATGGTTTCCTGTTTATATACATTTGTTCATAAAAAAATCCGTTATCTACTTACAATGCTTATATCTTTCAAACTATGAAAGTTAGCCCTTTCGTACACATACGATTCTGTAGGCTAGTATTTGAATTATTAAAACATGTTGGTTTCAGTCATTAACATTAATTGTTCATGATATAAACGGATTTATTTAAATAATATCAACTTCATCATGTATTCTTTTAATTTAAAAAAAGGTTTTTTTTTAAAATTTTTTTTAATTAAAAAATTTTAAAAATATAAAAAATTAAAAAAAATGTATTTTTTGTTTTTTGTAATTTTCAGAAGTTTCAGAAAAAAATATAATGAGAATTGGAATTTGTGTATAAGAAATTGTAAACTTAATAAACAATTGAATTTTTTTTTTTGTTATTCTACTGAGAAATGCCATTTAAGATTTTTAAAGGAAAATAAAATAGTAGTAATTATTTAAATGATGGAAATATAAAAGAAACGATTATAAACAATAGGAAATATTCCCAAGATTTTGTTTTTGAAAAATTACTAAATTCTCTAGACAACAAAATGACAAAAAAAAATAAAAAAATATTAAACTAATCAGATTGTTTATAAACAATTTATAAACAAATGTCCTAGAATTTTATCTTCGAATGTTATTGAAAGCCTTCGTTAAATGCAAAAACAGCAATAGCACAACATATGGATCAAAAAAATATTACCAACATTTTTTCAATTTTAAATTTTTTGTTAAATTAAAAAAATTGTAATAAACAACTGTAAAGAACGTTTATGACGTGATCTTGTTGAGTTTATATATATATATATATGTTATATCCAAAAATCCAGGCATTCTACGCAGTAATTCCACAACGCAGTTGCAACATTGTTGCAAGAGCAAATAGGACAAAGCCAAGTCAGCATTCATCCACCTGGGCTCCAGAAGCCGTAAACAAGGCGCAGTTCTGAGTCAGCACCACCGCATCTATAAGAGGACCCCAAGAACCGAAGAGTGTCACTTCTATTCGGCACTTCTATTCCGTTAGTTGTCACATATAATTTCATATCATTTTTGTAAAACAAGTATAAAATAAAGTTTATTTTTAAAAAACCATTTAAGTGAATATCACTATAACAAATTGACGCAGTCGTGCGGATTTTTCAACACC
>JAFIRS010008874.1:0-13900 GCA_018342105.1 Gonioctena quinquepunctata | reverse complement strand
ATACGAGACGATACGAGAGACGATACGAGACGATACGAGAGACGATACGAGAGACGATACGAGAGACGATACGAGAGACGATACGAGAGACGATACGAGAGACGATACGAGAGACGATACGAAAGACGATACGAGAGACGATACGAGAGACGATACGAGAGACGATACGAGAGACGATACGAAGACGATACGAGAGACGATACGAGACGATACGAGAGACGATACGAGAGACGATACGAGAGACGATACGAGAGACGATACGAGAGACGATACGAGAGACGATACGAGAGACGATACGAGAGACGATACGAGAGACGATACGAGAGACGATACGA
Organism: Gonioctena quinquepunctata; assembly: GCA_018342105.1. Lineage (NCBI taxonomy): Eukaryota > Metazoa > Arthropoda > Insecta > Coleoptera > Chrysomelidae > Gonioctena > Gonioctena quinquepunctata. Next base: position 13,565 of record JAFIRS010008874.1, on the reverse strand, counting down.
GATACGATACGATACGATACGATACGATACGATACGATACGATACGATACGATACGATACGATACGATACGATACGATACGATACGATACGATACGATACGATACGATACGATACGATACGATACGATACGATACGATACGAGACGATACGAGACGATACGAGACGATACGAGACGTCTAGAATGACGGCTCGTTATAGGTCGGATTTGTGAGAAGGGGCGTAACCCTGCAATTCGCAATTACAATACTATATTTCGAGTGTTCTCACTCTAAATTTCATTCGAACTTTTTTCCGAATCATACAAAATATATTTTATGAAAAATAATATTTAACATTAATTTGCTGAAATGGGCCAAATGCGGCATTTCACGACACGACCCCCTCCAAAAAGGACGCTTAACAAATGTACCAACCATATTTATCACCAACACAACCACTAACGCCTTGAAAGAGGCTTTTTTTTTACTTTATGTCAACAGCATCATACATCTTATATGGCACTTCATGCGCAAATACCCCAGAGGGTTAACAGTAATTGGTCCCTATCCTAATTGGGCATAATGTTAACTTAAAACTACTTACTTAAATTTCAAATTTTTTCAGGTAACATGAACGGAACAGATAAGGATACTCCTCAATCAATCTCAATCCCCCTCGAAGATTGACAATATATAGCCAGAAAACTAGATGTGTTCCATCCGTAGCCGGGTATATCTATCTATCTATCTAAATCTAAATCTAAATCTATCTATCTAAATCGATACCTGACGAAGCAAATGATGAAAAGATGGAGTCGTTCCAAAACTCTGTCATCCTTCAAAGCTCGGATTGTGAAAATGAATTGAAGAATGATATCTTGATATTGGGTGATCAATATTCAGAAGGTTTTTCAAATGTTTTGAACATAATTATCAATGGTTCATCTGAATATAACATTCAAGAACACAGTACTACTAGTATAGAAATATGCGACCTGATAATAAATAATTTTCAAAAAACCGTAAATTATGGTAAAGATGATTATATTATAATTATGTTCAAAACTCAAAATATCAGTAATACCAAAACACTTAATATTGCAATGAAACATTTACTATCTTTAGGTAGAACTACGAACTTAATTATAATATCCAGTCTTGATACAAACTCAGACTATAGAATACATAACAATATTACTAAAGCTGTGAAACGTTTCAAGTCGGCAAACAGAAACTCTTCTATAAAATATCTCCTTACGAAATGAAACAATAAAAATTTAAAAAAATCTTTTCTTTCTTCATTCAAGTCTTCTGTTGTATTGAAAACAATAAAGACGGTCGAGCATAACACAAAATTGATAACTCGGGATCGTTGCAGTTTTTTCGAGTCTAATTTAAATATTCATGGAAATGTGACAAAGAGCAAACAAGAAAATAAATTAGTCATTCTTCATCAGAACATACAATGTATAAAGAATAAAATTTTAGATATAGAACTTTATGTTGATACCATGCATATAAAACCTCGAGTACTATGCTTCTCTGAACACTGGATGAAACCAGATGAAGAAGAAATTACCAAACTGACAGGATACAAACTATTGTCTTCATTCTCAAGGAAGGATATGATTCATGGAGGCACTTGTATCTATACAAGAGAAGATAATTTTGAAAATTTAAATGTTTTAAAGGAAAAGTGTATAGAAGGTCATATTGAATACTCTTGTGTGCAATGTAGACAGATGAAATTGGTTATTTTATGTTTTATCGTTCAAATTTGGGTAGAATAGATGTCTTCATGGAAAGTTTTGAAAATATTCTTCAGGAGTTGCTCACAAATTTTGGTGATCATAAGATTGTTCTATGTGGAGATTTTAACATAAATCTCTTTAAAAAAAACAACACATCTATCGAATTTTTAGAGCTACTCCTTTCCCATAATTTTCATCAAACAATATTTGAGGCAACAAGGGTAACAAAGAAGACTGCAACGCTTATTGATAATTTTTTCGTAAACTTCGAGGATGTGGAGAGTGAAGTGTTAGTTACAGCCTTGTCTGATCACCATGGTCAAATAGTAAACCTGGAAAATATGGTTTCCACTAAAAAAGTTACATATCAAACTAAAAGAATATTCTCCAAAACAAAATTAAAACATTTTAGAGATGAGCTGCAGTCTGAAAACTGGGACGTAGTCCTCAAAAATTCAGATGCAAATGAGGCATATTCCTTGTTTCTAAATATTATTTCTGGACTAATGAACAGAATCATGCCAAAAGAAATATTATTCTAATAAACATAGTTCCAAAACATGGATAACGGCTGGAATCAAAGTATCATGCAAAAACAAACGAATAATATTTGAAAAACTTAGTAGAGGACTAGTAACCAAGGAGTATTATAGATATTATAGTAAAATTTTGAAAAAAGTTATTAAGGAAGCGAAAGTGCTAAATAGCTTAGAAGTAATAAACACAGCGGAAAATAAAGGGAAGGCCACCTGGGGTTTGATAAATAATATAACAAAGAAGAGCTCAATAAAAAAAAATATTTTTAATCACTTTGACTGCGAAAGAAAAAGTATCTTGGATCAGGCAAATGATTATTTCTTGAATGCATGTCCAAACGTAAGAACTAAATCCAATACTACTTGTGAAATACCAAATTACTGTCCCAATAGTATATTTCTAGATGAAGTACTTTAGAAATAATTGAATGCATAAATAGCTTAAAAAATAAGAATCAGTGGGTTTCGATGAAATTCCTATTTCACTCCTGAAGAATGTAGCAGATTTGATAGCAATTCCTTTGGCTTATATTATGAATCTCTGTTTTGAAACGGAATCTTTCCGGAAAAATTGAAAGTAGCTCACATAAAAGCCATATTTAAAAAGGAAAAAAGATGGGTTAAAAAATTATAGACCTATATCTCTGCTTCCCAATTTGAGCAAAATCCCAGAAAAACTGATTCATAAACGACTGATGAACTTTTTAGAAAAAATAAAGTTATAACGGAATGTCAAAACGGCTTTAGAAAGGGACGAACAACGGCATTGGCAATTTATAAAGCTTTGGAAAAATTCTTGATGCTCAAAATGATGGCAAGTGCACTTTAGCAGTGTGCTTAGATCTCTCGAAAGCCTTCGATAGTGTGGAATATGAGATATTACTGGACAAAATGGAAAATATGGAATTCGTGGAGTGGCGCATAGACTGCTTGCATCTTATCTATGTAACAGACAACAATTTGTGGTAGAAAAGGATGAAAGCGGAAACCTCATTAAATCAGAAATGGCTATAATTAAAAGAGGGTACCACAGGGTTCAATTTTAGGCCCACTTTTGTACATTTTATACACGAACGAACTTCCAGAAATAGTTAAGCAAGCTGTTATATTGTATGCAGATGATACATCCTTGATCATCAATGAAGATAACTCATTGTCGGCTGCTTAACGTCAATGAAAATTTACAAAAGTTAAATGGATGGTTCTCAGACAATAATCTTTTGTTAAATGTAAATAAAACCCAAATTATGCATTTTGATAGAAAAAACCAACGCATTAAACATAGTAATCGACAATGCAGTAGTTGAAACATCCAGAAATATGTCTTTTGGGGGTGATAATAGATCATCGTCTAGATTGAAATCTCATATAGATCAGTTGACTGAGATCTATCAAATATACATATGCCTTATATGTACCTCTGAAAATATTAATGTGAATGCTGCTCTAATGTCGTATCATGATATGTACAGTCCAAACTCCGTTATGGAATAATATTTTGGGAAACTCTTCCCACATACAGAGAGTATCTTATTCTTCAGAAAAAATGTGTGAGGAAAATTTTAAAGTTGCCCGTCACGAAAGTTGCAAACCCCTATTTAGAGAAAATAATATATTGACAGTTATCTCTTTTATATATATATGAATCAATTAATTTTGTTTTGAATAATAAATACTTGTTTAATGACAGGGTAGTATCTCATAAGCACAATACGCAAGTAAATGTGATTTACAAAATGATAAAGTTAAATATACGTATATCCAAAAAATGTGCAGTACAGTTTGGTGAAAATATGGAATAAGCTACCAAATAACATTAGGTTAATGGAAAATGGAATTATTAAAAAAGACTCAAAGTTTTTTTGAGTAAAATGTTTTTTATAAAATTGAAGAGTATTTTCAACATAATATGGAAAGTCTATGATACAAAAAATTTATTAGTTTTAATATGTGAGTGTTTCAATCTTAATGTATTCATCCTGCAATTTATTCTGGATAACTGGAATTAATTTGCGGGTGAATCTCATAATTTTTTTAATGTATTAAATGTATTATTATGTATATAAATACTTACTTAAGTCATTTTACCCAAATGTAATATTTAAGATTATTTATTTGACATGTTCTACACCTCTATGAGGTATATTATTCGACAGAACGAATAAAGACAACTTACTATGTATGTGTATACACAAAGGTGTCTGTGTAAGTGTATATCAGTACCTATTAGAGTATGTTTATTTAGAAACCCATTATTTCGTTTATTCGACAAGTCTGGTAATTGGGATTTGATTACTTTCCCTTTTAATATCTGTGCAAGTTTCTCAATTTTATACATTTTCAATGATTTTATTATGACAGGCAGTATGAAACGACATACAATCAATCAATCAATCAATCAATCAATCAAATATACTTTATTGTCCGAAGATAGATACATCTCATTGACAAAGTCTGGAATCCTAAATTTAAAAGGTAAAAGGTACAAAGGTAAAAAGGCAAAAAGTTAATAGTGCCAATATACACACAAACGTTAACAACAGTTTTTTGACAATACACAAGATAGTAAATAAATAATACAAATAAAAGATTAGGGTCGACATTAACTACTGATTTAAAAATAAAATGGAAAATCTAAAAGGTTGCATCTTACTTGATCACATTAATTACAGTCTAAGTTAAATTGATCTTCGTAAAATTCCTCTGTAGTATAATAGGCCCTCACAACCAAGAACTCTTTCACTTCTTTTCGGAATCTAAATACACTTTGTATTTCTTTTAAATTGCTGGGTAGGTGATTAAATAATTTTTGCTCTTGTAAATAAGGGAATTTTGAGTAAGAGCTGACGTAGGGACGGGTAGAGCAATATGGTGTCTTAAACGTGTATTATATACTGAAGAGTTGTTTATTTCATTTCTGTATTTCTTGTGAATTAGACATACTGTCTCTAAAATGAAAAGACCTGCCAGTGTTAAAATCCTTTGCTCTAAAACAATAGTCTACATGAATCGCGGCATTTGGCTTTACATAAACATCTAATGGCTCTTTTTTGGAGGGTAAAGACGCTTTCAAACAGTTGATGCGAACATATACCCCAAAAGCATATGCCATAGCGTAGATGTGACTCTACTAATGAAAAATAAACCTTCCTAGCATTAGCAATATCCAGTTCGTGAGAAATACTACGTACGGCAAAGCAACCCGATGCTAATCTTTTGCACAACTTGTTAATATGGCTTTCGAATCTTAACTTTTCATCAATAAGTAATCCCAAAAACTTATTTTCCGCGGCATTGCTAATTATTCCATCATCTAATGAAACCTCCCTGATGTTACATCTGAATGATACGATGTTCGTTTTGTTGACATTGAATGATAGGAGATTTGCATCGCACCACTCTTTCACCCTTATTACATCCACACTGATGTGATCGAATAGATCGGTAATTGATTTATCATGCCATAGGATAGTGGTGTCATCCGCAAACATTGTTAATTTACCCTGGATGTCCAACTGATTCAGATCGTTGACATACAACAAGAATAACAGAGGTCCCAGAACCGAGCCCTGTGGGACACCAGAGTTGACAGCACATTCATTGGATTCAATTCCATTAAGTGAGACATTTTGGCGACGTTCAGTTAAGTAAGATCTAAACCAAGACAATGCATTGCCTCTGAATCCATATATTTCAAGTTTTTTCAGCAGTATTCTGTGATTTACGCAGTCAAACGCCTTAGATAAGTCACAAAAAACTGCCGCAGCTGCCTCTCTATCATTAAGATTAAGGTAAAGATTTTCTAGAAAGGAAAAAATTGCATCATTTGTGCTTTTGAGGATTGGAAGCCAAACTGATTGAACTTAGTATGTTAAACTTGATCAGGAAGGATGATACCCTTATTTTCACCAGTTTTTCTATTATTTTTGATAGGATTGGTAACAGGGATATCGGTCTAAAATTGGCAGGGACATCATGATCTCCTCCTTTATATAATGGAATTACTGTGGCAATTTTTAAACAGGCAGGAAATGATCCTTGGGAGAATGAAATATTAATTGCCTCTGCCAAAATTTGTATTGCACCATCCGGCAATTTATCAATTATTCTGAGAGAAAGATCATCCCACCCAGAAGAAACTTTGTTTTTTATTTCTCTGAAAATTAATTTTATTTCCTGAATGTCCGTGGGTTCAAAAAAGAAAGAATCTTGAACAGATATTTTTTTTAAGTATATCATTGGATCAGTTTTCACAGTAATATTCTCAGATAGTTTTGCTGCCACTGAACAATAGAAGGAGTTCAGTTCGTCAGAGCTCAAGTTTGTTTTTGGTGGGTTTGTTTAGGTTTTCCCTTTAGTTCATTGATAATGGCCCATGTTTCCTTTGATTATCTGCAGATTGAGCTATTCTGCTTGAATAGTATGTGTTTTTGCTTTTTAATAACTGTCCTGTAAATGTTTCTGTATCTGTTAAAGTAATTAGTGAAATATACGTTGTCATTGGTGACATGTTTTCTAATTTGATGAAGCGCACGTATGTTTTGGCTGAGGTTTTAAGTCCTTTGGTTATCCACGGTTTATTTTGTTTCTCTTCAAAATTCGAATGGGGAATGTCCTGTTGAAGATTGTCTTTACCACTTTATGAAATTCGTCCAAGGGATCGTCACTTAACAAAATGCTACACCAATCTGCATCTGCACAGAGTTGTGAGAACCTATTAAAATTACTTTTACTGAGGATTCTACCTTTACGTGGAGGATTTTTGAGATTTTTTTTTTTTAATGGTATCTTACAAAAAATGGCCTCATGGTCAGATAGACCAGAATTTACAACAAAACAACTAGTACTATTTATATTTGTACAAATATAATCAATGATTGTGGCGGAGGAGTTTGAGATTCTTGTTGGTGAATCTACATGCATGCATAAGTTGAAGGAGTCTAGCAGGGTTGATAATAGTTGTGTATTTGAGGATGTTTTTTCTAGATAGTTGATATTCAAATCCCCTGCTAGAATTATATTAGCATTAATGGGTATTAGGTATAAAAGAACTTCCATCCTCTCTAAAAAGATACTAATGTCACATGTGGGAGGCCTGTAGAAACACAATACAAAAAGATTCAGTTCTGGGCAGTGAATTATAGAAAATTCAAACTCTCTCTCCACTAGTAAGTGATTAAATCTATCAACATTGATGAAACTACATACTAGTTCTTCGTTCACTAAAGCTAAAGTTCCTCCATGAGTAGATCTTATGCGACTATACTTTGAAATTAACTTATAATGAGGCACATATAGAGGTTCTTCCGGTTTCAACCAATGTTCAGTGAGAAGTATTAAATCCGGATATTTATAGTTATCTAATAGTAAATTCAATTCATCTACCTTGTTTCTCACCGACTGAATGTTTAGTAAAATCACAGTGATGTCAGTGTCTTTTTTGTTGGCTCTAAAAAAGAATCAGATGAAGTATTATTCAACATGTTGTCATCCTCGCCTGAAGGTGAGGGATATGAAGGTAGCTGATGATTAGTGAGATTTTTGGTGGTTTGGAGGTATGATACCTCTTTGCTCGACTGCATTATCACATCCATGCGAGATATTATAGCCTTAGATAGGAAGAAGACTCCTCTCCTATTCAAGCTTGGTAGATAGCGACTTGTATTGAAGTTAGATCTTCTCAAAGAATTGTTACATTCCAGTAAATGATGATGTAGATGCACCTGATGCAGTGCTTTGAAGAAATCTAGGTTGTTATTGTATATATCATCATTGTAAATATTCCTGTAACCATAACGATAAGGTTCGGTGATTATAATCGAGTTTGTGTGAGTTGATTTGTCAAGGAATTCTTCTTTTAGGTTGCGCATGATTTCATTTGGCCACAGAATCACTAGGTCATCTTTAGTGAAGTGAGCTGCATTTTTGACTGCTGTCTCAATTAATACTTTATTATTTGCATTGGGTTTTATTATTGACTGAATCAGATATACCTCATTAGTTAATCTATTTAAAACTTCCGCTAAATTTTTGCCATACTGATTGGCTATTATCAAAATTTTTCCTTTTCTTATGGAGGATTTATCATTACAGTTAGCGAGTTTCCTGGTGGTGCAATTATCCTTTTGTTGCTGTTTACCTGGATTGATTGGCAGGTTAGTGCTTTTTGTTGTTATTTCATTCTTCTGGTGAACCCTTATTTCTCTCAGTTCAGTGTGCAGTAAGCAATTTTCGTTTTTTAGTTTCGTCAATTCTTCAAGATTTACTACATTTACTTTGGAGAGAGTTTCACGTGATTTCGTGCTAATGTGGTCTTGATTCAGACAAAAATAATTGTACTTCACTGTCTTCAGCTCTTCTATATAACTCTCTTTTTCCTGTGTTAGGGTTTCAATGCTAGTCACCATGTTCCTATTGATAGTAGTGAGTTCTTCTATGTCATTCAAATGTCTGCGCATACCAGCTGTCGCTGCTTCCATTTCTTCCTGTAAGTCTGTATTTTTTTGAATAAGATTTACTATATCATTTCTCAGTTCTGAAATAACTCCCTTCTGCTCATTAAGAGTCCTGATATAATTTTGTTCTACACTTGTAACTTCATCTTCGAAGTCAATAGAAGTTCTCCTCAGTTTCTGAATAAATGCTTCTCTTTCTTTATTATCTTTTTTCAAAAGTTCTATTTCCTCCATAAAATTTTTTGTCAGATCCTCTCGTTCAATTTGCGCTATTTCCAGCTGTGTTTCCTTTTCGCATACTGCTCTCCTCAATTTTTCAATTTGATCATCAATTTCTTGGCGTTCTTCATTCTTGTTTTTCTTTTTGATGGCGCATTCTTTGGAGCAAATAATTATATGTCCTTCTATATGTTGTACTCCTTTTTTCCTATCCATACAACTGTGATGAAAGATATTCAAGCATTGCATACAACAGACGTTTGAACACTCCTTCTTTCTGCAACATTTGAACATTGCTGCATTTACATCCATTGAAATTATCTGAGTTGTTCGCTTATTCACTTAATACCACACCCATCACATGCACAATATTGGTTGGTCATTGTTTATTTCGAGTTCACATTTTAGACAGAACATACTTTTAGAGGATTGTTAGAACCACCCTGTAGAAAACTATTGGTTCAGGATTAATTCAATGGAATAATAAAAAAATTATCTCTTTTTATCACAGAAAGTTTTTTTGTTGATCACCATAAAACACCATGAATGCCACTGTTTGTTGAGAGGATTAATATTATAAACCGGATTATTGATATAGTTTTGTGTTTCTTTTGATAATTGAATTTCACATGTGCAAAGATGAATGCTTCAGGAACATTTTGGTACCAATTGCAAATATTAACATGCACTTTTGACCACTGAAATAGTTGCTAGAAGGAACAGCTATTTTACACACAACTCGACTGGGACATGTAAATATTTTACCGTAATCATTGTAATTGTAATTATATTTAAGATTATTTATTTATTTGACATGTTCTACACTTCTATGAGGTATGTAAATTAACAGAACGAATAAAGATATCTATCTATCTATCTATCTATATAGCTGTTTGGCCATCCGTAGCCGGGAATATAGCTGATTGGTCATCCGTAGCCGGGAATATACTTGTTTGGCCTTCCGTAGCCGGGAATATAGTTGTTTTTAAGAAAAACGAACTATAGTGAAAAAAAACTCTGGTAAGTTTTAACGAAACAGAACGAAACGGAATGGAACCAAACGATACGATAGGATACGATAGGATACGATTGGATACGATTGGATACGATAGGATACGATAGGATATGATAGGATGCGATAGGATATGATAGGATATGATGAGATACGATTCGAAACAAAAGGAAACGAAAGGAAACGAAATGATACGAAACAAAACGGGATACGATAGGATACGATAGGATACGATAGGATATGATAGGATACGATTGGATACAATAGGATACGATAGGATACGATAGGATACGATAGGATACGATAGGATACGATTCGAAACGAAAGGAAACGAAACGATACGAAACGATAGGATACGATACTATACGATACGAGACGGGAATGGCGGCTCGTTATAGGTCGGAATTGTCAAAAGGGGCGTAACCCTGCAATTCGCAATTACAATACTATATTTCGAGTGTTTTCACTCTAGATTTCATTCGAACTTTTTCCGAATTTCAAAATATTTGAAAATAATATTCACATAAATTTTGCTGAAATGGGCCAAAATGGGCATTTCACATTAATTTCCCTCAAAGGACGCTCAACAAATGTACACCATATTTATCACCAACACAACCAAAGAGAGCTTTTTTCTATGTCAACACATCACTTTATTGGCACTTCACCAAATAACCCCAGAGGGTTAAAGTATTGGTCTTCTTTGTATAATTTAATTCAAAACTAGCTTTCAAACATTTCAAATTTTTCAGGTAACATGAACCGAACAGATAAGTATGTCCTCAATCAATGCTCAATTAACCAAACTCGACTGAGAAATGTACAATATTTTCAGTACCATGAAAACTAGATAAGTTCTAATCTCGTCAGTCCGGTATAGTGTGGATATATAGCGAGAATATAAGTGTTTGCCATCCGTAGCCGGTAATATAGCTGTTTTGGCCATCCGTAGCCGGAATATAGCTGTTTGAGTCATCCGTAATGCCGAAATACATGTTTGGCCTTCCGAGTCGGGAATATAGTTGTTTTAAGAAAACGAACTATAGTGAAGAAACTTGGTAAGTTTAACGAAACAGAACAAAACGGAATGGAACCAAACGATAGATGGATACGATAGGATACGATTGGATACGATTGGATACGATAGGATACGATAGGATATGATAGATCGATGGATAGATAGTATGATGATACGATTCGAAACAAAAGGACAAGAAACGAAAGTAGAAACAGAACGGATACGATAGGATACGATAGGATACGATAGGATACGATGGATTACGATTGATACGATAGGATACGATAGGATACGATAGATACGATAGGATACGATTCGAAACGAGTAAACGAAACGATACAAACGATGATACGATACTATGATACGAGACGGAATGGCGGCTCGTTATAGGTCGGAATTGTCAAAGGGCGTAACCCTGCAATTCGCAATTACAATACTATATTTCGAGTGTTTTCCTCGATTTCATTCGAATTTTTCAATTATACAAATATATTTTATGAAAATAATATTAACATTAATTTCTGAAATGGGCAAATGGGCATTTCGACCCTCAAAGGACCAACAAATGTACCAACCATATTTATCATAACAAACCATAACGCTTGAAAGGGCTTTTATTACTTTATGTCAACAGCATCCTTACATCTTATATGGCATATGCCCAAATACCCAGAGGGTTAACAGTAATTGGTCCCTATCTAATTGGGTATAATGTTAACTTAGACTACTCTCTTAAAATTTCAAATTTTTTCAGGTAACATGAACCGAACGAATGGGATACTCCTCAATCAATCTCAATCCCCTCGAAGAATGACAATATATACTGAAACTAGATGTGTGCCATCTGTAGCCGGGTATATAGCTGTTTATATCCGTAGCCAGGGAATATAGCTGTTTACCATCCGTAGCCGGGAATATAGCTGTTTGGCCATCCGTAGCCGGAATATAGTTTTGGTAAGGAAGAAACGAACTATGGAACTCGATAGGAACTCATAGGTAGTTTTAAGAAAACGAATAGGAATGAAAAGATACGATAGGATATGATTGATACGATGGGATACGATAGGATGATAGGATACGATAGGATACGATAGGATATGATTGGATACGATAGGATATGATAGGATATGATGAGATACGATTCGAAACAAAAGGAAACGAAAGGAAACGAAATCGATACGAAACAAACGATACGATAGGATACGATAGGATACGTGATGATACGATGATACATAGATACATAGGATACGATAGGGATACGAGAACGTCAAGAAAGGCGGTCGTAGGTCGAATTGTCGAGACAATGGGCGTAATCGACGCAATCCGCAATTACAATACTATATTTCGAGTGTTTTCACTCTAGATTTCATTCGAACTTTTTCCGAATTATACAAAATATATTTTATGAAAATAATATTAACATTAATTTCTGAAATGGGCCAAATGCGGCATTTCACGACACGACCCCAAAAGGACGCTTAACAAATGTACCAACCATATTTATCACCAACACAACCACCAACGCCTTGAAGAGGCTTTTTTTTACTTTATGTCAACAGCATCATACATCTTATATGGCACTTCATGCCCAAATACCCCAGAGGGTTAAAGTAATTGGTCCCTATCCTAATTGGGTATAATGTTAACTTAAACTACTCCTTAAATTTCAAATTTTTCAGGTAACATGAACCGAACAGATAGGATACCTAATCAATCTCAATCCCCCGAAGAGTGACAATATATAGCCAGAAAACTAGATGTGTCCATCCGTAGCCGGTATATAGCTGTTTATCCGTGGGAATATAGCTGTTCATCCGGCCGAATATAGCTGTTTGGCCTCCGTAGTGGAATATAGTTGTTTTAAGAAAACGAACTATAGTGAAAAAACTCAGGTAAGTTTTAACGAAACGGAAGAAAGAATGAACGATACGATAGGATACGATAGGATACGATTGGATACGATGGATACGATAGATATGATAGGATACGATGGATATGATAGGATACGATAGGATATGATAGGATATGATGAGATAGATTAAACAAAAGGAAACGAAAGAAACGAACGATACGATAGATTCGAAATAAACGATACGATAGATACGATAGATACTAGGATACGATAGGATACTAATACGAACATACGAACGATAGAGACAACGTCAGAATGGCGCTCGTTATAGGTCGAATTGTCAAAGGGCGTAACCTGCAATTCCAATTACAATACTATATTTCAGTGTTTTCACTCTAGATTTCATTCGAACTTTCGTTATACAAAATATATTTTATGAAAATAATATTACATTAATTTCTGAAATGGGCCAAATGCGGCATTTCACGACGCCCCTCAAAAGGACGCTTAACAAATGTACCAACCATATTTATCACCAACACACCACCAACGCCTTGAAAGGGCTTTTTTACTTTATGTCAACAGCATCATACATCTTATATGGCTTCATGCCCAAATACCCCAGAGGGTTAAAGTAATGGTCCCTATCCTAATTGGGTATAATGTTAATTAAACTACTTACTTAAATTTCAAATTTTTCAGGTAACATGAACCAACAGATAGGATACCTCAATCAATCTAAT
>JAFIRS010008873.1:0-13902 GCA_018342105.1 Gonioctena quinquepunctata | reverse complement strand
AAAAGCGACTGGATGGTTCTCGAATATCTCCGGGGATGATCTCATCGCTGTCGATGGCAACATGTGAGGCGACAGGTCCGGCCTAGGTTCGTTACAATATACATCAACGATCTACCAACATTCATAGATAGGGCAGATGTGTTCATGTATGCAGATGACTCTACATTCTGTATACAGGATAGGTCACTAGATGAAATCTACAGAGTATCAGGGGAAACTCTTGCGAAAAGCGAAATATACTTCAACTCCAACTCGCTGGCCCTGAATAAAAACAAGACTAAAAAATTACCTTCTCAAAAAAATCGAGTGGAAGAGGAGGATGCAATGGTGGTGAAATCACTGGGCTTCTACATAGATGCTGAGCTAAATTGAAAATGCACATAAAATGAATTGAAGAAAAAGTTAGCTAGTAGCCAGTATCTTCTGTGGAATCTCAGGAAATAATATCTGATGAGGTACTGAAGACTGTATATTATGGCATGGTGCACAGTCATCTAACCTATGGGGTGCTACTGTGGGGAACTAGTGTAGCAGGCCCTGACATTCTGGTATGGCAAAAAAAAATTCTAAGAACCATGGCAAAAGTAGGCCCAAGAGAACACGCTAAACCACTATTTATAGATATGAAAATCTTGACACTGCCCTGTATCTATATAATGGAGGCAATCCTGTGGGTACATAACAACAAAATAAAAGAACTACTGGAACACAAACTCATGACCACAATACTAGAAAAAGATTTATTCAGGCTGCCTCAAGTTAAATACAGTAAAACAATGAGGCAGACTGAATATCTGCCGCTGAAATTATACAATACCATACCAGCGGATTGGAGGGACTTTTCCTCAAAAAACTAAAATATTTACTGAAAAATTCATTACTTGCTGATCCTATGTATGAAATTAGCGATATCTATACTCATATGTGGACGTAAAATAAATGTCATGTAAGAAGTTCTCTTGTGCGCGTGCTGAGAGTAACTAAACAAATCTGTATATTATCACAGAAGAGGACTTTATTACTGTACCTTATTTTCGTTATGTCTTTTTAAACTAATTGTTATATTTTAAATTCATAGTTATATTTTTATTATTAAGGATGTATTTTTAAACTATTTACATATAATGCTGACGTACCAAAACAAATCGCTTGTGATACCGTGTATGTTTACTATGCATGTTTTCATATACCGATTATGTATATAATGGTGAATAAAGATCTTATCTTATCTTATCTTATCAGAAGGGAGTTCACATGCTTCTCAAATTTTAGGTCAGTATCAAGGATGACACCCAAATCTTTCGAGTTTTCGACTATCTCAAGAGGAGAATCATTTATTTCAATATTGACTTGTTGTTTAATTTCGTTTTTAGTTGATCTCGGTCCGAAGACCAGAACATTAGACTTGCTTGAATTTATTTGAAGATGGTGAGTCGAAGCCAGTTCAACAAAGTTACTAACATCCTGGTTGACCACCACAGGCATCTCTCACGCTACTAGTAGCAAAATAATGGTAAAATTGCGTGTCGTCTGCGTAAAGGTGAATTTTACAATATTTCACGCATTTCACAAGCTGACTGGTATAGATTGTAAAGAGAATCGGTCCTAGGATCGACCCTTGTGGTACACCAGATGTTAGTTTTGAGTATTCAGAGCATTGATTCTCAATTTTTACTAATTGTTGTCTATTTGTTAAGTAAGATCTAAGCAATAGTTCAGCTTCTTCTCTCATTCCCAAATGAGTCAAAATAGAAAAAAGGACATCATGGTTAATGGTATCAAACGCACGACTAAAATCGAGAAGAACAAGTATTGTACATTTGCCAGAATCTGTTGTTTCCATTATATCATCTGTTACATGGAGAAGAGCTGTAGTACAGCTATGGCCTTTCCTGAAACCTGATTGGATGCAAGGAAGGATGTTCTTTATGGCAAGGTATTCTTCTATTTGATTCTTCATTATTTTCTCCATTATCTTTGACATTGCTGGTAAAATGCTTATTCCACGTAGATCTTTGAATTCTTTAGGAACAGGTTTTTTTGGCAACATTGTAATGATGGCTTTTTTCCAGGCAGATGGAAAAACGTTCATTTCGAAACAGTAGTTAATGATATGCCGAATGTATGTTATGATATGTGGAGTGCATAACTTGATCATTTTCAAATTGATTCCATCGCAACCTGTTGAATTTGTTTGAATCGACAGTACCGCTTCGAGAACGATAGATTCATCTATAGCTTTAAATCTGAATTCTGGGTTAATCAACGGATCGTTCCTATAGCGATTCAGTAGGTTATCCGGGGTATCCAATTCTGGTAAGGAATTGATTAGAAAGTCATTTATTTCTTGTGGTTTTTTCAAGTCGCTTGGTAAATCCTTATTTTTATTAGGTAGCATAGAGTTATTACGTAGGATTTTCCAACGATCTCTGTTTGAGGAATGGTTCAGCTTGTGAGACAGAAATCCTTTTTTCTCTCTGACTATCGCCTGAGAGGTGAAGTTACGTAACTGCTTATAGTATTCCCAGTGAATCCGATTTTTAGTCCTTTTGAATTTGCGAAGAGCCCGGTCTCTAGTATTCATCATAGTTCTAATATTATTAGTTAACCAAGGTGCCGGGGCTTTGGTAAATCTTTTGGTTACAATTGGAGCATGAAGATCAAATAGGCTGAGCACACCCTCAGCCAGAAAATCAACCTTATCATCAATGTCATCGATATCGAAAATATGGAAGAATGGAAATCTGAACAAATCTCGTTGAAACGATTCATTGCAGAAGTTCCTATAGCTTCTATAAGTCAGCATTCTGGGGTCTAAAATTTCCTTGCCAATTTCTACTACAGCAAATATTAACTCATGATCTGATAGGTTGCAGTCAATAGTACCCTTTTCCGTTACTACATCATCGTTAGAAAGAATCATTAGATCGATCAACGTTGCTGTAGTTTGAGTGATGCGTGTGGGAGTTCCAACAATTTGACACAGATTAAATTCCTCCAGAATGGAAAACAGTGTTTGTACAGTTTTGTTATCTATATTCAAAATATTTATATTGAAATCGCCTGTGCATATCAATTGTTCAACAGTGGGGACTAATAAACTTAGGGTGTTTTCAAATTCAGATAAGAACAGTTTTGAGTCAGTTGTTGGGGATCTATACAAAACACCGACAGCAATGTTTCTATTTACAAACTTCAGGTTAATCCATATCTGTTCAGTATCTCCAAGCAAATCGACAATTAATGACGACGCTAAAATGTTTTTGACAAAAATACAGACACCTCCTCCCCTTGAATCACGGTCTTTTCTGTAAATGTCATAACCATCAACATCAAGCACCTCATCTGGTATATCTTTATGTAGCCAAGTTTCAGTGATTCCAAGAATGTCCAGAGAATAGCTCGATAACGTATGCCTTATATCATTCACAGATCTAACCAGTGGCTTATGTTTATATGCCCAATCTTCAGTTCGGTTCGACTCATTGAATCTGAATTAAGAAATAAACAACTTGAAAGAAATTAGAAATTAACAGTGTTCAACATTAATATGCTTGTGAAATATCAATTATATCTGTATAGATTTGACAACAATGTTTCTATACTTATTCAGAGATAAATTGTGTGAAATACAAAGTCAGTCGTTCTTGATAAGATAAGAAAATCAGGTGACGAAAAAACAAACAAAAACCTCCAAGTTACTGCGAATGTGTGTACCTATTGATTAAATTGAACCGATAAAAATAATATGCGAACTAAATTGACAACAAAAAAAGAATTCCCAAATAGATTTTACTTTATTCTTATCAGGACAAAAAAAAACACAAAAAAAGAGTATTAATGGTATAGCGTGGGCCCTCTTTTTACTAGATGTGGATTCAAATATACTGATTAGGTAAAATACCTTACTAATCATCCTAAAAATATAATGGTTACATACTGAAACGGAGACCAAATTAGCATGGGTGTTCTTTTAGCCAACTGTATCCAAATCCTTACAATGATCAAATCGAATAATTTTGTCCTTTATTTTTGCGAACACATTTCCGCTATTAGTCCATACATTGACGTTGTTTCCTATTTTGTTCTTGAGTAATTTAATTATTTTCATTTTTTTCTTCGTTAGCTCTTCTCTGATCACAATTCCAGTTCCTTTTAACTTCTTCTTGTTTTCGTATATATCTTGTTTGATCATATCAGATAAAACCGATCTAGCCTTGACATATAATTGCAACACAGTTTTCTCCAGATTGCACGAATGGTATTCTGCAAATCAGCTGTTTCTAAATGTTGGAAAAACACAATCCATAAGGTTTCATTACCGTCAAAAATTGTGTCAAGATATCACATTCGGCTCAGATGATGCCTCAGCGCAATATATCTCTAGTAATAGTAACGTTATAACGTTTTTAGGTTTTCAAATTGATTCATGTATAAACTGGAAAAGTCACTGTCAATCACTGATATCAAAAATGAATTCACTATCATATCAATTCAGAACCACTAGGAAAGTGTTGGAAATAAATCAGCTGCTTTCACTCTACTATGCACAAGCTGAAAGTAGATTGTGATATAGTATATGCCTATGGGGTTTATCTGTATCCTCACACGATGTTTTTATTGCCCAAAAGCGAGTTTTGCGTTCTTTCGTTGGTATATCGGGCCGTACAAGTTGCAGGGATGTCTTCAAGTACCATAAAATTTTAACACTTCCTTCATTATTTATTTTTGAACTCTCTGTTTACTCATTTGAGAATAGAGGTACTTTATTCAGTACCAATAAAGTCAGACATCAATTTGATACCCTAACAAAAATGACCTTCAGGTACCTTTTAATAAATTTAGCTTTTCATTCAACTCTCCTCCCTCTATGGCGCCCAGGGTATTTAATAAACTGCCAAAATATATCAAAGAAAGTAAATGTATTAAAATATTCAAAATACAATTGCGAGAATTTCTACTTGAAAAGTGTCTGTATAGTGTTGAAGAGTTAATGTCGTAGAACCGTAATGTTTTGTTTATATGCTTTTATTCTGAGATGTCATCATGTTTCTTTTAGAATGTTCTTAGGACAATTTTAATTGAGGTTGATAATTTTTACTTCAAACTTGTGGTTTCAGCTTTTTGGTTTTATCTGAAAATTTAGAAATTGTTGTGTGTTTCTATGTTTTTATATTTACCTAGATTTAAGTGTATGACTCTTCCTATGCGATGTTATGTTGTCTACTGGAAAATAAAGATCTTATCTTACCTTATCCCTGGACATAAAGGATTTGGAGGAAATGATAAAGCCGACCTTCTAGCAAAAGAAGGCATTATGAAGGAATTCATAGGACCCGAGTCCTTCTTCGGAATATCAAAGAGCATAACCAAAGAAATGTTTTTAGACTAGACAGAACAGAAAAAACGCGAGTACTGGTATGAAACAGTGGGACAAGTCTACTCGAGGACATTTATACCAAACCCCTCGAAAAGAAGAACATCAGCTCTGTTAGAACTGAATAGGAAAAACGTGAGGTTCACAGGACTACTGACAGGTCAGTGTAGACTGCGAAAGCATCTTAAAAAAATCGGACTTGTGGAGAGCGCAAAGTGTCGCTTTTGCCAAGACGAGGAAGAAACAGCAAAGAACATTTTGTGCAGATGCAAGGGCCTAGAACGAACGAGTATCTACCATATGGATTACGGGCAGCTAGAGCCCAAAGACCTGGAAAAGGTATCAGGTATCACCGAGCGTCATCATCGACTTCGTTAGAAGCACAGGACTTGAAGGTGAACTTCTAATTTAATTAGGATCGAACCACAATAGATCTGAAAAGGTCGCAGTGGAAGGGGCGGTTATCGTCCCACTCGAAAAGAACCTGACCTAATCATTGCACAAGTTATATTTGGTGAGAAAATATAATGAACGTTATCAGATAAAATAATCAAACTGACAGTATACAATTTCCATTAGAAACAGTTGACGAGTAACATGAGGTGATAATGGCAATATCATTGATTTGATGCCTCTTACTATGCTGTTGTTTTATTATCTCAGCAAATCACAGTCGGAAATGTAGCATGTGATACGTGAATTATATTCTCAGGTACATTTATCTAATATACAAAATAATCAGCTAGAATTTTTGAAGTATCTTAATTTCAAAGTTAATTGCATGTATCCGAAAATAGGTTACCCACAGAATGAATTGCTTTCTAAATATTCAGTTGATTCACTGGAATCTCGTTGAAATAGGTCATATGTTATATTTGTTTTCAAGCTTCCTGAACATTCTCCCCCGCGTAAAGGTTATTGATAACTTTACTCTGTAAATTGCATTGGCAAAGGGCAAAGCTTCACCAATGGCCTTCTGAAACTGCCACGAGTAGTGTGAACAGTAGCAACACGAGATATTCCATTTGAACCTGGGTGAACATTAGAAAACAGATAAGAACATCGTCCCCATCTCGCAATGAAAGAACGAAAGGCGCAAAGAAAAGCTTCAGAAGATAAGTCGGATGGTAGTTCAAGATGCAGTGCAAAACATACAAACAGGCAAACATATGATTTGGAAGCGTGTATACGCGGCGTTTAATTGGCATAGTTGAAAAAGGATCAGCGTAGTCTACTCTGACACATGAAAAGGCTTTGATTTGGGATATGCGTAATTTCAGTAGACCGCCCATTGGAGGTTGATAGGTCTTTGGCGCTAATCAGCAACATTTCATGCATTTTGAGAGACCTGAAATTATAGCACGTTTTGCGGATAATAACCAGAAGTTTTGCATCAATTAAAAATGTAAAGTCTATGCACCTGGATGAAAGTATGTGTGGTGATAATATTCGATAATCAAAGAACTCAGTCGATGCTTCCTTGGTACTATAATTGGATGTTCTTTATCGTAAGGTAGGTCGGATTTATTTAATCTACCACCAACTCTCAATAATCCACGTTCATCAACAAAAACATTCAATTTATGGAATGCTTTTGAAGTTAAACTATTCTTTTTGAGCGCTGTTATTTCATCTGGAAAACTAACAGCTTGAACATGTTTCACCATCAGGAATAAAGCATCATTCAATTCGATAATTGATGGAAAGCCTGATCTGAGAGCAGACCTTTTGATACGTGTACTAAAGCGGAGTATATGGTATAGGATTCTTTGAATCTTGGAAATGAAAATTTATTTAACAGATAATCGAAATAATTTTCTTCCTCCGAAGAATCATCCTTAATTGAAATAGGAATGCGATATTCTGCAGACCACAATGTATCTGGTTGAGAAAGAAATTATGGCTTATCATAGGTCCTAACATGTTGCCATATTGATGGGGAAAAATTTCCATGAATGCGAGCGACTCTATTACTTATGAATGTTTTGCATTGGTATGGTAACGATTTAATCCACGTTAATGCCTTTAATGAATCAGACCAAGCGATTATTTTTGAAAATTTTAGTTTATTTGACAAACTTTCCAAAACGCTTTTCATCAGGTCAGACAAAAGCAAACGGGCAAGTAATTCAAGACATGGTATACAAATAGTACGCAGAGGAGCGATCTTAGATTTAGCAGTTACAAAAAATATGAGATAGGAATTATTAAATTGTAATATACGAATATAGATAGACATGCATATGCCTTTTGCAATTCACAATCTATGAGATTGTCAACTAAGATTCGACACGGAAGTTAAAAATGTTTACGAAGCGGTAATTCAGATTTGTATTGTATCCATTGTCAGTTATATGTGCTGGAGGAACACCATCCCAATCAATTCCGATTGTCCATAAAACTTCCATTAGAACCTTACAAAAAAGTGTTAATGGAGAAATCTACCCTATGGGATCAAAACATCTCACGATATCCGATAATATTATGCGCTTAGTACACAGACCTTCAGTTGGAGAGGTATGATAAATGAAGAAATCATGAGAAGCATCTCAATATTTTAATCTAGTCACTATCTACATCACAGTTGAAAGAATTTTGAATTAAATGTGATTCCAGTAAGTCCGAGAGAAAATGTTTATTGATACTCGAGAACTTTCTAAGTTCGAATCCGCCTTTGGCTAATAATTGGACAAGTTATACACGTCTCCTTCGTGCTTCAGACAAATCTTTACAACTGACTACTGCATCATCGACATAAAGTTGAATTTTCAAGATTTTCGATGCTGGAGGATATTCTGTACCCTCATCCAATATCAATTGTGCATTTATTCTATTTGTTAAATAAGAAGAACGTGAAATTCCAAAAGTAATTCTTTTCAGTCTGAAATTTTTCAAATCATCGTTTGGAGTAAACCTCCAAAGATTTCGTTGGAAATACCTTTGATGATTGGCAATTAAAATTTGTGTGTACATACTCTTACTATCACAAGTAAACACAATTGGAAATAATCGAAAATTCAAAAGTATGGAGAAAATGTCTTTTTGAAGTTTAACTTTATCAGGCTTCACAGATGCATCATAAACAATCCGAATTTTATCACCTTTCATAACAGGATGATGCGGATGAAAAAACTATTATTCATTTCACTTGTAGGAACTAAATAATCATTGACTAAATATTCCTTTATAGTGTTAGAATATTTTTTATGAAGTAGAGAATTTCCAATGAGGCGTTTCTCTAATGAAAAAAATTGTCTAAGTGCAAGAGCCCGTGAAGAATTTCTATCAAAACCTGAAAATTTATCATTGAAAGGCAAATTAACAATATAATGACCTGAGGAATTCCTAGTCTTATCAAAAATTCTTTCACAAATCCCATCCTGTGTGTAAAAACCGGTTTAGGAACTTCCTCAACTGCCGATTGAAAAAAAGATTGAAATGCATTGATGACTATTTGAAAGTTCAGAAACAAATTTCCCCATTATGATATATCCGAAAATTATATTTATCGCTACCGTCATATTTTTATCACTTGAGATGCGACCATTTTGTAAAATATATGGGAATATTTCGGGGCTAGTGGCTCAGTGGTACGAGTGTTAGTCTTTTACCCACTGTTTCCACCCAACGATGCGGGTTCGACTTCCAGCACAGCCTGTTTTTTTTTCAAAGCCCCAAAAGTGGTTTCGTAACCCACTATAAAAGGTAAGGCCCTCGTGATCTTAACTCGTACAGGTTTACATTAACTTCTGAGACAAAACAACTAAGAAAGCGGTTATAAAC
Organism: Gonioctena quinquepunctata; assembly: GCA_018342105.1. Classification (NCBI taxonomy): domain Eukaryota; kingdom Metazoa; phylum Arthropoda; class Insecta; order Coleoptera; family Chrysomelidae; genus Gonioctena; species Gonioctena quinquepunctata. The sequence continues at coordinate 4,742 of JAFIRS010008873.1, read as the reverse complement.
AATTTTACAATTTTTTTTTATTTCTTCACCAATTATAGGATCAATTGGAGCAGGACGATTTAAATTAGGATCTTAAGAAGAATTTACACCTTTGGGAGTTTAACATTGGATTTGGAAGTCACTGTGGAAACGTAAGATGTCTGTGCAACTGAAGCCATATTATCGAATATAGATGCATGAACTGCATATACATATGCACGATTATATTCAAATTATTTTCGAATCACCTCTTCCAATGTGGACAAGATAGTAATAGCATCTTGATGATATCTTTTGAATTCCGAGATGATTTAATCGATTTCTAAATTGATAATTTCGAACAAGAACCAGAGCTGAAATGTAACATCACTAGCTCAGTAAGAACATTCAGAAATTGATTTTGCAATTCAGAGAACACAGATGGTTAGAAGCATGCCAAGAAATAAGCATCCAAAAAGGGAAAAACTACTGGCACCAAATTAGAAAACTCTCTAAATACAAAATAAACAACAACACAACAAATCTGGAAGACAATGGACAAGAAATTTCAACCAATGAAGGCAAAGCGGACTGTTTTTCCAGACACTTCGAAACGGCTTTTCAAAATGACAACAATGCCACATTCGATCAAGACCACTACAGTCACTAATTGGTATAACAATTATTTCAACAATAACCAAAACAATGAAGAACAAAAAATCAATGAAGATATATACTATGACATAATAAACCAGGGGAAACATATGGCACCAGGAAATGACCAAATATCAAGGAAAATCATTAGAGCACTGGATCAGGAAATATACCAACACATTATCGCAATATACGAATACTGTCTCAACAACCATTACTTCCCTGAGCAGTGGAAAGAGGGTATAATAATTACGATCCCAAAACCCAACTCCAATCACTCCCAAACCTGCAACTACAGGCCAATTACACTCCTTCCAGTAATTGATAAAAACTACGAAAACAATGTCTTATTTCTCATGTTATCACCAACATTCCGGATTACCAATTTGGATTCAGGGAAAACAGGAACACAACACACCCATTAGCAATCATAACATTAAACAGCCAGACTTACAAACCAACAATCAGCAGCTATAGTATTTGGCATGAAGGAATCCTATACAAACTCTACAACTTGAACATCCCCACATACCTACTATTCAACATCAATAATTTTTTTAGCAACAGAACGTTAAAAATAAAAGTTGGAAAGACCGTTTACTGTCATGATATCTATAACTATAACAGAATTTGATAAGAGCCTTTACATCCTTCAGTATGCAGATAACACCGCATTAATCTCACACAACAAAACCCTGTTATACACAGTAGAAAAACATCAACACCTCATCAACAAAGTGGACAAATGTTCCAATCTGTGGCGTCTGAAACCCAACCCAGCAAAATCCCAATTTATTATCTTCCACCACAATCCATCAGCAAATCTTCCCACTACCATCCTGAACAACCACATACTTGAATGCAGACCATCGGCAAAATACTCATCAATAACCACACCAAGAACATTAAAAAGAAATGCATAACAAGAAGCAAACGTTTCCAAAAAATAAACTACAAAAATCAAGGAACCAATGTAAAGACAGCAACAAGAATATATAAGATGATATGCCGACCACTTTTAGAATATCTCACATAATACTCTCAAGCTGCTAAAGACCAGCATTGAACAACCTTAAAGTAGCAGAAACACCCACCCTGCAATGCATCACAAAAATTCGTCATCCTCAAAACTCTCTCCACAACCCTTCAAACCTCTCTCCACAACCCTTCAAACATTCTCTTATATGAAGTAACTGGAGTAAAACCAATCTATGATAGACTTGATGATCTCACACGAAGATTCTCTGAGAAAGAAACTAACCGTAATATTCTCAACGAACTCTGCAAGAAATGACCAGAAGGGCATCAGTCAAAATAAACAGAATAGACAATACGGGATATAATATCAAAGACAAAATAATGTTTTTTTGTTTATTTTTATTCATGTACCTATTACAAATGCACATTCTTACATGTACTATTGTTAAACACATATTTATGTAAAATTATTGTTCACTGGCTGAAGGACCCCGGTCGAATGGCCTTTTGGTAGTTAACAATAAATAAAGTTTATTATTTTATTTTACTTTTGAATTCTAGATTTGATTTCTGATCGGTCCCAGCTTTATCAGCAAAATATCTCAGTTCTTTCATTTGATACCAAAAATGTCTATGCTGAAATGAAAATTTGTTGAAAAGATAAATTCGGCAGTTGATAAGCACTTATTAAGTTCCTTCTAACCATGCGAGTACAGCGAAATGATACAGCGAACGTGTATTGACATCAAAAGCAGGAAAAGTTGCAGCTTCTTGTTACTTGTTGTATTATGCCCATCAACTGTTTTCGCGGGTTGAAGTATGTAAGTGTATACAGAGTGACGCGAAAAGTTTTCTTAACATGCGCTTATAATTATACTAAGGCCCGGTATTTTCACCCCCGGTTATACTAGGAATAAATTAACCAACGGTTAGAATATGCTTTGTTAACGTTTATTCATATGCAAAAGCACATTCTAACCATTGGTTAATTTATTCCTAGTATAACCGTAGGAGAAAATACCGGGCCTTAGAATATCAATCAATCAATCAATCAAACTTTTATTGAATAAGTGTTTTTTCACAATAAATATCAGAACAAAAGAAGAAAATTCATAACATCATTGCAAAATACTGACTAATTCAACAGGTCAAACATCGAGATATACACACATTTATATATAATAAAACACATTGTATTCGCACACTTAAGAGTAAGTTGCAAATTAAAATTGAATATGATTCGCGATTACACAGAACAAACAATCGACAAGTAAGTATTAAAAGAAATTCCTCAAAAACACATTAAGGTGTTTGGAGATACTCATCAACGGAGTAGTATGCATGCTGAAGTAGAAATACCTTAAGTTGCCTTTTAAACAGAAAGATATTTGAGGTCAATTTCATGTCTTCACTAAGATGGTTATACAGCTTGACCCCATAGCACATGGGATGATTATGAGATACTGCCAATCTGCCGTAAGGCTGATGGAGTTGTGAAGAATCTCTGGTAAAATGATCATGAATTTGTTCATTTTTGGGTATGCTTGAAATATTTTTCTTGATATATATTAAAGTATGATAAATATACAAACTAGGCATTGTCAGTATATTAAACTGTATGAATAATGGCCTGCAATGATCCCTGAGGATGCACCTGCCATAATTCTGATTGCCTTCTTTGTACAACAAATACTTCATGGGCTTTGGCAGCTAATCCCCATTGTTCTAGTCCAGTAGGCTATAACAGCCTGGAAACAAACTGTGTATAGGAGTTTGAGGGAAAATCGAATGATACCGTATGCTTTAACTGTCGAAGTAAATATATATGTTTACTTAGCTTTAATTTAACACTTATGATATGATCCTTCCAGGTTAGCTTATTATCAATGGTGACCCCTAAAAATTTTGTGGAATTCATTTGATGTATCGTCTCCTTATTTAGTTTAATCAGATAACTTATATCTACTGGAGTGTTTTTTGCAACAAAATTAAGCATTTGAGATTTGGGAGTATTTAGCAGCAGATATATTGGGGGTATTCATTGAATACCTAAATAAAATTGTCACAGAACTATAAACATAAACAAATATGCAGGAAAAGAGAATCCCGAACAAACACAAAAGATAATATATCATCTTAACCTCATAAAAAGTATCCTAATGTATCTTATTGTTTTTGTAGACCAGAATTTGTTTCCTGTGAGTTGGAAAACAGTTGAATTAGTTGAACCTTGAGAAAAAAGTTGCTCTTAATTATTTGCATATTGAGTACTTACTGCTTTGAACGAATCATTTGAATTTATGGAATTATTTCAAGAATGCTAATTCATATTCCAAGTTTCCTGTATATCTATATATTCTAAACCATTTTCAGGAACTTCATCTTCAGCACTCAAGATCTTCAGGAACACCATATAGGACTAATCGACATTTTACTCAACAAACAAGTGGAAATTGATTCATTAAATAAGTTGGTTGACACAATGTCACTGTCTGCAAATACATTTAGCAAAGATAAAACTTTTGGGAAACTTTTAATAAATGTGATAAACATTTTGGGAAAAAATGTTACATCTCTAGAAAAACCAATGAACCATTTAATTGGATCCCATAGGTCTGTCTGGAAATCAAAGTTACAAAAAATGTATGATGAAAACCTACAAGATAATAGTATGATAACTCAATCATTTAGGTTTTGATATAATTTATGTAAATAATTTGATGTATTTATTTTTATACACTTTTTACAAGAAAATAAATGTTCCATGACTTAGTGCATTTATTTTTATAGGCATATTACAAGGACACTAATAAATTATTTAAATTTTATGGCATGACATATATTTACAATATTTCTGCAAAATGATTAATAATTAAAAACTTACACATTTAAAAACACATGCAATGTCAATATAACATTTTTGAATGGTTGCGAGAGTTTTCAACAAGCTGTTCCATGGGGAATGACTGACAAACATTGAACCAATGATCAACTTTCCAAAAGAACTGAAAATATGTGTTATCATTCATTATATACTGTTATTCATAAGTTGTGAAAATGTATTATGACATATTATTAGAAGCTTTTATTTAACTTGCTTTGTTATCTGTCTCCCACAAATTTTGCAATAAACATTTTAGATTAGTTCAAAT
>JAFIRS010008872.1:0-13907 GCA_018342105.1 Gonioctena quinquepunctata | reverse complement strand
TCGACGCTTCCAGGAGAGTTCACCCAGCAACATCCATGGCGACAGCAACGGCGCGTCCAACAGCGACCTCTTCCGGCCCCATACAAAGCAGAACACGAACGAAGGAGACCGATCGTGACGATCGTACACAATTGAGCAACACCGGTGGCGATCTGGCAACAACAACAACGACGTCTTCCGACTCTACACGCAACAGGGCACGAACGAAGGAAACCGATGACAATCGTGCGCAATCGACTAACCACCATTACAAATTGAGGAGCACAACACGAAAACATCGGTCGAGTTCGAAACAATCGAATAAATTAGACATTACCTGAAGATGGCAAATGTTAATTTGCCGAAACGACGTGAAATCGTACCTTTTGAGGACCAAGAACACAGAACGCGGACGAAAACCCGTGAAACTATCTCAACACATTATACCCGCGAAAATCTACGAAGAAACATATATATATCGAACACTTGATGGATACCATTTTTGTAGAGAAAATCACGAGCTACATTATTTTTGCAGTTTCAGCTAAAAAAAAGCGTGTGCGGTCAGGGGACCCCCGCCAGGAACGAAGTTCCTTTACGTGTTGACTGGTAGAAATCGTCACGTTATACCAAGCAATGGTATACTTATATATCCTTTTTCCAAACTTCTCCGCCACAGTAAAAGGTATTTCATTCCTGATAATACTATTCGTTATATTATATCAAACTGACGTGCCACATGTTCAATGTAAACCATTAATCCATCTTCAGCATAGAAAAAACATAAGAAATTATGTCCAAATAAAATAACTAATGAAAAAGACAAACTTTTATTCAAACGTATAAAATAAGTATAAAATAAGTATAAATCATCGCTGACAATGATTTAATTATTTTTTGTGGAATTATTTGGTTTCAAAAACCTTGTCACGCGAAGTGTTTATGAAAGTAGGTACGAATTAATTTCATTGGACAATGATTGGTTGGTAAGTAACAACTTGTCGAATTATTAATTTCATTACAATTCACGCGACAAGCTCTAGAAAACCAAATAATCCAAAAAAAAAAATCAAATCATTGTCAGCGATGATTTAAACTTATTTTGTACGTTTTAGTACAAGCTTTGATTCAAGCTTTTAAAAGGTTTTTTATTAATTATTTCATTTTTTGATTTTTAGTTAGTTCGCCTTAATCTGTTCATTTCTAATAGAGCATCGTTATTACAAGGTCTCTTCCCTGTAAGTTTTGAGCTGAAAGAAATCATGATCTCCGACCCCAAAAACTCCCACACACCAATTTTGAATGGAATCAGGCCATAATCACAAAACTCGTCCACCATCCAGAATTCGCCATCTTGAATTTATAGATTTTGACAAAAAATTCGTAATCTCCGAACCTGAAAACCCCGACATACTAATTTTGAATTCTTTTTTTTTTTTTTTTATGTTCTGGTTCCCACGAAAAGGGATATCCTGTAATGTTCAGAGAACATCGTGGGAACCGAGGGAAAGAAGGTAGGAGTTGGTGTTCTTCTTAAATTTCTGAAGGTTGTATGCCTCGGGGAACACCTCCCTAGGCAATGAGTTCCAAAGCCTCGCTGTTCGTTGGATGAACGAGTCTTTGGAAAGTGATGTTCTGCAGGTTTCCAAAGTGACCACGAAGGGGTGTGATGACTGAACTTGACGGGTTAATCTCGAAGAGACTGCCAAAGCAGGAACGATTGTTGATATTTCAGAAGAGCATCGCCCATGAAAATATCTATAAAATAGAGACAAATCGCCAACTTTTCTACGGTGTTCCAGACAAGTGAGCGAGTTTGTAAGCGAGGCATCACCGACGAGACGAATTGCCCTTTTTTGGACAGAATCCAATAGCCTCAGGATATGTTTAGGTGTCGCACTCCAAATATGGGAACAGTATTCCAGGACAGGTCGGATCTGTGCTAAGACATAAGAGCTGACTGGGGTGAAATAGCTCTTGGCACGAAACAGAAAACCAAGTTTTGGGATGCACTTTGGCAATTGACCTCACGTGATTTTCCCAGGAAAGGTTATTGCTGATAGTAATACCAAGCATCGATATGGATGGCTTCAGTGGTATGGTTACTCCTGACAAAGTTATGTTAGGCACAGTGAGATCGGCTTTTCTAGAGAAAAGACATGCTTGTGTTTTGTTTGCATTGAATTCTACCAAGTTATTAGATCCCCATTCGAGAATTGTTGCCAAGTCCATATTTATGTTATTAACATTTCTTCCTCGTTCATTTCTGGTTTCACGGGCTGATATAGGGGCCCTGGAAGAGAAAGCGGTATGGAGGGTACTATCATCGGCAAAGCTGTGTACTGGACATGAAGTTGCTTTCAAAAGGTCGTTGATGTGAAGTAGAAATAGTGTTGGTGCGAGAATGGATCCTTGCGGAACACCAGCATTTATGAGTAGAGTGTCAGATGAAACTCCATCGACCACTACATGGAGAGACCTGTTTGAGAGAAAACTAGCAAGCAGAGAACACAGCTGAGGGGGCAAGCCATAAGACGGAAGCTTGGCGAGGAGTCCCTGGTGCCAAACTCGATCGAACGCCTTGGAGATATCTAATGCCACAGCTAAAGTTTCTCCATGCTTTTCAATAGATAGCTGCCATATATGTGAGATGTAAGCGAGCAGGTCACCAGTTGATCTCTGATGGCGGAAGCCATATTGCCTATCGTTGACAATTCCTGAGTCTTCCAGATATTTCATGAGCTCGATGTTGATGGCTTTTTCCATGACCTTTGAAATAATAGATAGCAGTGCGATAGGTCTGTAGTTGCTAGGTAGGGCCTTTTTGCCTTTTTTAGGGACTGGCTGTACTCTTGCAATTTTCCAATTGGACGGAAATACCCCCAAATTGTAAGAGTGGTTGAACAACTTGCAAAGAACAGGTGTTAGTTCGGGGGCACATTTCTTGAGAACAATCGGCGGGATTCCGTCAGATCCACAGGCTTTGTTGGTGTTGAGACCCAGCAAAATCTTTCTGATAGTTCTGAATAAAATATATGACCATAATCACAAAACTCGTCATCCATCTTGGGGCCGCCATCTTAAATTAATGAATTTCGACAAAAAATTCATAGTCTCCGACCCCGAAAAGCCCCGCATATCAATTTTGAATCGAATCGGACCATAATCACAAAACTCGTCCGCCATCTTGGAGCCGCCATCCTAAATTTATGAATTTTGCCAAAAAAATAAAAAGCTCCGACCCCGAAAACCCCCACATACCAATTTTGAATCAAATAGGACCATAATTACAAATCTCATCCGCCATCTTGGAGCCGCCATTTTGTTTTTTTATTCTCTCAAGCTGCGTAAAGGGACTTCGTTCCAGACGGGGGTCCCCAGACCGCACACTTTTTTTATTTTTAGGGACATGGCATGGTGAAGAATTGCCTAATGGATACTTCATACATTTAACCACCTGAATCTAGAATTTAAGCTGTTTTTCAATTTTTGTTAGATTTTGGAACAAATTTGTTTCTATTTATTGGAATAATTCTATACACTATATTGTACTGTTTGTTATTTTTCATTCCCTCGTATATGGAGCTCAGATTTCTGGAATGCAAGCGAAAAAAGCAGTAATTACCAATTGATTTACGATGTTCACAACTCGTTGGGGCAAGAAATCTATGCCGATATTTTAAACAAGTTATAAGCACCTACCTACCCATATGAATAGAGGAAGATAGTTATCATCTGTCGTGTAGCAAACAAATAAAATCGTTTTGCATTTAATTGTTAGTTCATAAATAAATAAATAACTGGAAGCTGCAATTAAAATGGCAAGGTAAATAACAACATAAACATAAGAACGGATAATCATATACAATTAGCTCAAATAGAACAGTATTTCAAGTTGCTGTAACAGAAGTACCATCCGGGCAATGACAAAGACCGGTATCATCGCAAGTATGATATTATATATCTGTATGTATGTACGGGGTACGGAGAAAAATTCGAATGTCTGTTGTGAACGAGAGATTACTGAAGGTCAAAAACTCACTTCAAACCCACATTATTCGTTCTAATTATACCAGTTTACACTTTTGAGTTGAGAACAATGTGGATTGGTAGCGTAATAAGCCCCTAATTGGATACTGAAGTGAAAAAAAATAGTATGGTGCGAACAGAAATCTAAGAAGGTCGTAAATCAATAGTAGCCGACGACCCTCATTATTACCTATTGTTCGAAATGAAGATAAGCAATAAAAGTGTGTGTCCCTTAAAAGATTTCCAGGTCCGGATTAAAATAGTTTGGCATTTCAATAATACTGGGCTCTCCATTATTTTTGGCATTTGTATTTAAATTTATTTGATAATGAAAAATCTCGTAAGGTTGATTTAGAACCCTTGGTAAGGACATGTTTAAATGTGTGTAAATAATAAAATTTACTTACCTGGCCACCAGACTTTCAGTACTAATGGGTTATTAACGAGATTATAGCGATAATGGTCTATTTATGATTACAAAATAAATTACCTACCAGATTTGGAAAACAAGACTGTTTTGAGAACTGACCGCTTTCCAATTTCAGAAATAAAGGGGAAAAAGTTAAACAACATTTAGTCATTACCTACCTACTATTCCGTTGTGTCAGTTGTTTCTATTCGATTTTTGGGTCTTGAAAAATGTGGCGTCCATGGGCTCATCCTGAAGCTAGTACTTCAACTGGTGGTCGTAGTACCACTAGTCGACAAATGTTACACCCTCATGGGAAACAAATTATATCAAATGTTTATACTTCCCTTCTGGAACGTGGAACGTCCAAGGATCAAGCTGTGCAAGAAAGTGCTTCTTTAACAAAAACACCGTATTCCTCAGTGTTTAGAATAGTAAGTAACCCTATATTAAAAAGAAAGAAACGAAAAGACTCTGGCGGTTCAAGGAATCTAGATGGCTGTGATGTAGATATAATTCGAAGAACAATATATGCCTTGTATAAAGAGCAAATTGTGCCTACATTAGATATTTTAATGCAACGACTCAAAAAGAATGAAACTGGTATACAGTGTTGCAAAGAGACTTTGAGGAAGTCCCTTTTACAAAACGGATTTGAATTTAAAAAACTCACTAGTAGCAGAAAAATCATAATGGAATCTGTGCGCCCTAAGAAATGGAGACTTGAATATTTATTGGCAATAAACGAATTTGGAGAATATGGTAGAACAGTAGTGTTTTTGGACGAAACTTGGTTCGATACACACGATATTCCAAACAAAAGTTGGGTGGACTCATCTGACTTGTGCCAAACTAATGCGCCGTCTAATAAAGGGAAAATCATTACGATAATTCACGCAAGAACCGAAAATGGTTTTATACCAAATGCGTTGTCTTTATTGGCAAATAATATTAAAAACTCTTCAGTCGATTATCATGATGATACTACAGCCGAATTATTTCAAGACTGGTTCCAAAATAAACTCATAGCAAATATTCCACCCAACATATAATCGTCATGGATAATGACCACAGTCGAAGACTAGATAAAGCAGCATATTCAAATGACATCAAAGCCACTATACTATATGATAAATGAAGAAAAAGTACACAAAAAAAAATCTAGAAGATTCAAGCTTGGGACATATGGTGCTCAGACTTCCTCCTTATCACTGTATGTTTAACCCAATTGAACATATATGGCATCAACTTAAGTCAGCAGTTCGAAGAAATAATACTTCTCCAACCTTAAGTTCAACTGTGGTAGCTCTATTCAAACAGAAACTGCAAACATTCCTGATAGCTGCTGGGCCAAGTGTGTTTCCCATATTAAAAAGGTGGAAAAGTCATATATGGATATAGAAAAAATTCCCAAAGAAAAGTTTATTATCAATTTGGATGACGACATTGAAAGTGAAACTGATCTTCGTGAGTAATTTTGTTTATAAATACTTTTTATCGAGAAACTGAACTTTTTATTAAGTTTGACATTTTACATTGATTAGGTAAATCATATATTATTATATAATATAATATAATATTATATATATATATATATATATTATTATCATATATTATATATAAATAAACAATTCTCAATTATATTCAAGCGATTCTTTTTAATAATTATCTTAACCCAATATCATTATACCTACCTATAAAACAAAATTTAATGGCTAGGGCAGGTACAACTGCGTAGAATCCACCGCCTGCTGATAACTCAAGTGGTTGGTGATTTACGACCTTCTTAGATTTCTGTTCGCACTTCACGTAAATGTTTTGAATTTTTTTTAAGTTTACATTTTTTACATATTTCAAACTTAAAAAAATCAAAAACAACTTGAATTACTCTGTCTTTTGTATGTGTTAGGGTCAGTTTCCACAAAGGTAGGCCATATTTTTCCCCAAAAACCTTGGTACCTCTCTTCAAACGACTTTAAATCTTGATGAAAACGTTCACCATGTTCATCACTTACGCTTCCCAGGTTATTGTGGAAAAAATCCAAATCTGAATGAAGAAAATGATTTTTTAAGGAAATGTTGACTCCCATTTTGTTCATAATCCTCCGTTTTATTGTTGCCCAAGAAATTTTCAACAACAGCTTTAAAAGAATACCAAACATCTTTTTCAACACTGGATAAGCGATGGTCAAAATGTTTATCCTTCAATATCTTTCTTATCTGAGGACCCACAAAGATTCCTTCTTTTAGTCTAGCATCAGAGAGATGAGGAAACACGAATGTTAAATAGGCAGAAGCAGGTCCTTTTTTGTCAAGTGCTATTGTACTGTTCAGTGAGATCTTTTGAGAACATTTATGAATTTGTTTTGAGAAACATTAAAAATACTCAAGCCGAGACTGAAATGTTCATTACTTCGTCTCATTAATCCAGTTAGTGAATTATTGAGACCATTTATGTAGAAAGAAACATATTTTTAAGGATTGTAACATAACACCTTCATCCACTCATGTCTTGAAATCTAATCTAATGATCCAGAAGCCACATTACCATAACTTCATCTTTGCCTCGAGAGCCACTATTCAATTCTGGCCTTGGCGAAATTTAGAGCCCTTAGGAAGGCCTGACACTAACAGACATATATGTGCCTTTCTACTCACATCTCTACTTGGAAAACTGTGGCGAAGAATCCTAGTATTATCCTACTTTAGCCCGCCCTTAATCGTCAATTGGCAGTTATTTTTGTTCTGAATGCACTTTCATTTTAACTGTTGGAGATTCAGTTCTTCACGGTATGTAACTATGGGAAGGTGCACATTCTTCCTGATTTTGTCGAAACATCCCTCAAAACCCTCTGATTTTGGATTCCTCAACAATTACGAGATCCATGCAATTCAATCATTTTTAATATGCGACTAAATCAGCAGACTCACGACCCAAAAACTAGTTTGTGTATGTAGTACCATTTTTTCTCACTATCAATCACGAAGTCTTCATATCCAATATTAACGGTTTCGAATTACTTTCCGAGAATTTCTTACAGAACATGTGCCGATATAAGAATGCAAATATATTGTTCGCGCCGTGAATCCTCACTGTTTGAGCTCCAATTCAAAACACCCAACTCGCCACTAATGTGTAATTAAGCCGTTACAATCAGCGGAAACTTTTCAGCGATCCTGCAATCCGTTCGTCAATTATGAATACGACTTTGTTTTTCAGTTTTTTTTCGCCCAGTTGGTGTTCCTGTGATTAATAACGCTCACGGAGAGGGAATAAAAAATAAAACCAAGATCAGAATTTTGGACTTGTAAAGTGACGAACCTGCAATTAGAACTTGAAAAGAATATGATTATGAACTTTGCCCCCCTTCCTCAAGAGATTTGGTGTAAATTCGCAAAACGAATTGAATGAAATCAAACCACAAATCATTATCATGCAGGGACTTTTAGGCCCGATTTCACCACAAGAAAGATAAACGGCGTTTTACTAAACTCCGTTCTCACTAAACTCAGATTTTAATCTTGATAAACCTCGATCCAGTTTCACCGACACAAACAGACGAAAGCTAAACCGAGTTTATTGAAACTTAGTTTAAGGACAGTCAAAAGCTGGCAACATAGTGAAATATGTACTTTTCTGTCATTTTTGCATAGATTTCGTTGTTTTGTAGAGGAGCCAAAGCCAAGTGACAATATAACCTAAAAATTGAAAACCGATAACTTTCGTGTTTGGCTCATGTTTTGTGATATTTTTGTGGGTGTTCGGTGTTCAAAGTTTAGTTTTTGAAGAAACTTGATAAAAGTGACAATATCTTCTACAATGAATTTCAAGTTGGAATGGGAAAAAATTAAAAAAAATTCCTTGGCCCTTTTAAAAATTAAAAAAAAAATAATTTTATTTGCTCAAAATACAATAAAACATTGAATCGTGCAACACATTCAAATTATAGCAAATAAATAGAGTAGAAAACCCATAAAAGGTAAAACCTTGTGCATGGGTATACTACTTATGATATATAAGCCTAAACTATAAAATATATAAAATATAATAGGATAATGTTAAATTGTAAAACAGTAGGTAATTCATTGACAAATACATTCAGTATGTTTATTACAGTTTGAATAAAATGAAATAAGTAAATAAATAAATAAAATGTTTCTGCCATTTATTGTTTTGGTTTTCATCTTTGTATAAAAGCTATTTTGGTGCAAAGCTGCGATAAATTGAAATTATTTCGTGACTTTATGTCTCATATGGAATACATGACTCGGTTTATAGAATATATATTTTTTTTTGTGTTATATAGGGTTTGATTTATGATTCTCTCTGAAATATTTGAAGAACCTGGTTGGGAGCTAAATTCAAGAGCCATATTTTTATTTTATTTTCGAAAATGCCAGAACTATTGATGTTTTTTATTTCATTTGGGATTTTCCTGTAAATTATAGGGCTCAGGTAAAAGAGAAATCTTTGGTTTTTTGTCGTTCCAACCTTTGGTATTTTTGTAGTTTGATTTTTTAGTCTAGTGTTGTATGGATGGTCAATTTGGGGGAGCTCATATTTGTGTTTATGATGGTAACATTGGTACAACATATTTCCTTTACCAGAGTGAAAATGTCTGGAACAAACTCTACCATATTTCGTTAACTTATCAGACCAGTATTTTTGTTTGGTGGCATGTATCTAGGCTGCTTGCCTTCTCTGGGAGATTTCACAATGTTTTCTATTTCTTACAACGGCAGATGGAATTCTGATAACAGGGTCAAAAATACAAACATGTACAATTACCTGAAAAATCGTATTCGGCCGTCTTTTGATGCATTTTTATTGCATTTCACAACAGAACAATATGAAGGCATGATCATCTACGAATTAAACAATAACACATGTTATCCCACTACTGAATTATTTGTGAAATAGGTAAAAATGTTCAATTCTCCAACACAAACAAATCGGAAAAGTAAGGTTGTTTTACCTCCAATGTCAACCATCTGTCAAACGTGCACGGAACCAATGAACTAAACGTCGTTTAACTTCGTAACTGGCCAAATTCAGCCCGTTTCAAGTGGAAACGCCGTTTAGAACTAAACGCGGTTTATAGTTCCTGGTGAAATCCAATATGACGTGTAGAAAGCTTAATCCAAGTTTAATTTGAACAAAACTCGTTTAAAGAGGTTGGGTAAATCGGGCCTTAGGCCCGATTTCACTTAAACTTAGATTAAGCACGTCATATCGGATTTCACCAGGAACTATAAACCGCGTTTAGTCAAACGCGTTTCCACTAAACGGCTGAATTCCAATTGGAATAAACGACGTTAGTTCATTGGTTTCGCACGTTGACAGATGTTGACATGGAGTAAAACAACCTTACTTTCCGATTTGTTATGTTGAGAATTGAACATTTTACTTATTTCAAAAAAATTCAGTAGTTGTATATTACATGTGCTATTGTTTAATTCGTAGAAGATCATGCCTTCATATTGTTCTGTTAATGAATAAAATGCATCAAAAGAGCCAAATACGATTTTCAGGTAAATGTACATGTTTGTATTTGGCCCATATCAAATTCCATCTGCTGTTAGAAATAGAAAACATGTGAAATCTCCAGGAAGGCAAGCAGCCAGATACATGCCATCAAACGAAAAGACTGGTCTGATAAGTTAACGAAATATGGTAGAGTTTGTTCCAGAAATTTTCACTCTGGTAAAGGAAATATGTTGTACCAATAAGCTGGGTGCCGAATGAAGTCCAAAGAAGGAATTTATTTGATGAATTATATTTTCACATTCCAACTTGAAATTCATTGTAGAATATATTGTCACTTTTATCAAGTTTCTTCAAAAACTAAACTTTGAACACCGAACACCCACAAAAATATCACAAAACATGAAAGTTATCGGTTTTCAATTTTTAGGTTATATTGTCACTTGGCTTTGGCTCCTCTACAAAACAACGAAATCTATGCAAAAATGAGAGAAACGTACATATTTCACTATGTTGCCAGCTTTTGACTGTCCTCAAACTAAGTTTCAATAAACTCGGTTTAGCTTTCGTCTGTTTGTGTCGGTGAAACTGGATCGAGGTTTATCAAGATTAAAATCCGAGTTTAGAGAGCACGGAGTTTATGAAAACGCCGTTTATCTGTCTTGTGGTGAAATCGGGCCTTAGTGTTATCCACACGAAAAATAATCAGGATTAGTCAGAATGGAATTCGGCAAAAGATAAGGCAATACTAACCATGAGTAATCTACCACGTATTTGATTCACTTGTAATTGTAAGAAACAGGAGTACATCACAAAGGGAACAATTCTAGTAATCTTTACAAAAACAGGATTATTAACAGGAAACAATGTGAACATTTTGAGGAAATCCCACTTTTAAATGATCAAATAGGTCACCATCATGTTCCACACAAGCTGCTAGTCTTCTAGTAAATGAGCCCCGAACTCTAATTGCTCCATCAGTTGAACGAAAGACTTCCGTGATCCTGTTTTTTATATCATCTACAGTAGTTGGACGATCTCTGACAACTTTCCTTCACGTAACCCCGTAGAAAGAAATCTATAGGAGTAAGGTCTGGGGATCGCGCAGGCCAAGGAATAGTACCTTATCTGCCTATCCACCGATTAGGATAGGATTGATCTAAATATTGTCGCACTATTCTATGGTTATGCGCTGTAGCACCATCGTGTTGAAACCACATGGTCCTTCTGGTATTCATATCCTCTTCTTCTAACATTCTGCGAAGATATTCGCGAAAAAAATGTAAATGCCTTTCACCAGCTTTTCTTTCCTCAAACAATTTCGATCCTAAATACACAACTGCGTGGTCTACAGTGCAGCTTTGCATTTTGTGGACAGTGGAAGCCCATGACAACGATACAAAATCTTGACTTGGTGGGGGATTCATGCTTGAATAATAATAATATACTTTCATCAACAATAAGTTATCAAAACCATTACAATGATATCCATAACAAATTGCCGAGAGCGTCAGTAAATGAAAGTATTCACAGTAAACATACAAGACAAGAAATATAACATAAATTATGATTAAAACACGAATATCGACGAACCACAGATATATAAATGTATACAACTAGACATACAGTGGTCCCAACAACCTCTTAAGAGAAGAATTCGTCAAGTGTGTAAAAGTTATTTTGGGTCAAGAAGTCTTTGAACCTATTTTTGAAAATGAGAATATTTGGCGCACTTTGCACTTCTTCAGGTAAATTATTATAGATTCTGCAGCCATTGTAGTACAAGTTTTTTTGGTAAAACTTGGTCGAGTGCTTTGCCGGAAGTAAATTGTTCTTAAATCTGGTAGAGTAATTATGCTTCGATCTATTGCAGCTAAACAATGAAAGATTCTTATGAACATAGCACGATATTTCGTATATGTAAGTATCAACTACGGTTAAAATTTTATTATTTTTATGAGACTCCCTGCATGAGTGTCCCCAGGGAAGATTACAGAGGATTCTCAACGAGGATTTTTGTAAAATTAATATTCTTGAACTATCAGTGCCAGCTCCCCAATTCATTATGCCATATCGAATTTGAGAGTGAAAATTGGCATAATACACAGTGAGGAGTATTTTTTGACTGCAGTGCTCCTTTAATGACCTCGAGGCATAGCAAGCAGACCTCAATTTACCACAGAGATTATGTTTGTGAGATTCCCAGTTTAACTTTTGATCAAAGATAACTCCCACGATCTTGACATCGTTTTGAAAACTGAAATTACATGCGTTATTGTTACATAGCGTTTGATTGTGCCCTCGATGGAAAATAATAGAAACCGTTTTTTCCTTATTCAAATTGATGAAATTTTCTTCTGACCATAATAAACACCGAGTGTATACCTCTTCAGCAGTAGCCATTGTCCGATCGATGCTAGTTTCCGTAATTAAGAAATTAGTGTCATCGGCATAACAAACCATATTTACATTTGGAATACCTCCTAGGAAAGTTATGAGGTAGTTGGCAAAAATTATATATAAAAGAGGTCCTAAAATAGACCCCTGAGGCACCCCTTGACTAACGCTAACGGTTTGACTGAAACTGTTGTTGATTTGCACTTCTTGCTTACGATTTGTTAGGTACTATTTCATGAAATCTAGTGGTATGCCTCGAACGCCATATCGGTTCAGTTTCTCAAGTAAGAGATAATGGTCAACACAATCGAAGGCTCGAGAAAAATCAATACATAAACCAAGGGGAATCAACTTTGACTCAACGGCATTGACAATCTGAATATTCAAATCTGTTAAAGCTGTATCTAAACCCCTTTTTTTTCACGAATCCGTGTTGGTTACTGGAAATTATATTATTTCTCAAACTGAAGTTTGACAGTTGTTCGTTTAAGGCTATTTCAAAAAGCTTTGATAGCTTGACAGCAAGGTAATCGCTCTGTAATTGGAGTACTCATTCGTGTCACCTTTTTTGTGAAGTGGCCTAATCACGGAAGATTTCAGTTTGTTAGGGAAAGTACCTTGGGTGAAACTTAATCACGATTCTAAGTTGACAAAGTCCTTTGTTTTGATTAGATACCTACATTTCAGTTTTAATGTATTGACTGTCTAAACTATATAATCCACCATTTTGTTTCGGACCCCATATTGGATTTGGGATTTTTTCATGGTGTGCTGTATTCTACTAGTCAAGCCCTTTCATTTGATATCCATACCAGAGATTCATCAAGTCAAGTAGCTTGATATTTTAACAAACTACTTGAGTTGACTTGAAAATCCAGCTCGTGACAATTTACATACTTGACTTGATTTGAGATATTTATTACTTGACTTGAAATCAAGCTACTTGATATTACTTGATCTTGATACGCACGTGATGTTGCACGGCGTATATTTCAGCAAGATCGCTCGCGCTTAGACAAAATACAGGGGTTCCCCGAGCTCCGAGCTGACTGAATCAATCGCGCAGTCTTGCTTATTATGCATACATACATGCCCTAGGTGAATGGTAGTTTTGTCCAAGTGTGTGACTTGTTACATCACAAAATTACATAATTGTTTAAACCTGTACCCTGTAGAAAAAAAATGAGTAATTCATCGGAAATAATGGAATCAGAGACCAGCGAGTCAGAATATGTATTAGAGGAAAATACTTCTCAATCCGAAGATCGTGAACTTGTGCAAGAGCCGGCACACAAAAAAACTAAGACTAATGGAAAGAAAAAAGTCGCGGATTATTTCACCGTTGAACAAGATCCGAAGAGTACGAAAAAGACTGATAAGCAAGGGAAATGCACGCTTTGCACAAAGGAACCCACCGTACTAAAAATGAAAAATTATGGAACATCTGCATTAAAAAGGCATTTGCAATCCAAACATACTAAAATCTATGAACAAACTTTTGGGAAATTAGAACATTCGACTTCCCGTGCAAGTTCCTCTGCAAGCACCAATACCAATACGGAAAGTACGATTTTAAGTTGGCTAAGTGGTAGTGGCAGTGCTACAAAT
>JAFIRS010008871.1:0-13908 GCA_018342105.1 Gonioctena quinquepunctata | reverse complement strand
ATTGTTTGTCTGTTCTCAGAGGTTATTCACTTGTGTTTGGAGTTTATTAAAAAAAAATCCATTTGGTATTATTTTCCAGTTTTTTTGTGAAGTGTTATTCATTTCAAGACTCTAGTGAAGTGGTGTATTTAAATCTTAAGACAATATCATTTGCGAAAACTCACTTTGAGGGAGACAAATTATGTTCTAATCTCTGCTTGCAAAAAAAATCTTTTTCGAAGTTTCTGGACAGCTTAGTGAAGTCATCGGGAATTATTGTTATGAATTATTTTGAAGAAATGTACATTATTTGTGAATGTTCGAATTAAAAATAAAACTACAAAAAAGTTTTTTTTATTTCATCTAAAACAAACGAGATGGTGTGAAAATGTGTCCTTATCACCTAGATATACATATATAGTCACTCTTTTTCCATACTGTATGAATAATCTTCGTATGTTGTATAATATCTCTTTTTTTCTCTTAACTCTCTTTTTTTTTCTTCTCAAGTCTCTTTGAAGGTTCTCTTTCCACTTTTTTTCTTGGCCACACGGCACAGGAACATTTTAGGGAGGAACTGTATTCTTCTTCAAGATCCAAAGAGCCCGTCGTCTCTCTATAGACTCACTCAATCCTAGATTAATCTGCACCAGTACGTTACAATCATTTTCTCGCGGAAAATTATAAAACGGGATCATTTTGCCCAAAAGTCACAATGATGATTCGAACTGGAATCACTCATTTTTTCACTCGAGGACGTACAGAATATTCACCAGGTATACCTTCCATTGAATGTCAACAATCACAAGAGATTCGACAAGTTTTAAGTGTACAATGGCTAAAATCATATAGACATTAATGTTTCAAAAAGTAAACAACAATTTTCGGTATGTTGAATAATATCTCTTTTTTCTCTTCTTAACTCTCTTTGATGGTTCTTTTTAACTTTTTTTCTTGGCCACAGACGATACAGGAAGATTTTGGGAGGGGACTGTATTCTTCTTCAAGAGCCCATCGTCTGTCTATAGACTCGCTAAATCCTAGATTAGTCTGCACCAGAACGTTACGTTCATTTTCTCACGGAAAATTATGAAAACTCATTTTTTCACTCGCGGACGTACAATAGTCAACAGAACATTCACAAGGTAAACAAGGATTTCATTAAATGTCAACAATCACAAGAGATTCGACAAGTTTTAGGTATACAATGGCTAAAATCATATAAACATTAATGTTTCGAAAAGTAAACAATGTACTTATGTATAGTTTGAAAAATCGACACCAGAGGGAGTATTGGTTATTTTGAATTCCCAATTGGCCGAGTACACTTGAGAGAAATAAAAAAACAAAAACTCATAGAGTTAACCTACTGTCATATTAGAGAGTTATTGCAACATCCGTTCTGTAGCGCTTTTAATAAAGTTTCTTTTATTTTGACATTTACGCATGCGCATTGTGTCCGACTTTGAGGATATCCTCAATCTAAAATACAGGCATCCCTTACTTTATTTAAATAAAGGCCAAGAACCTTTTATCAAAAGTTCCTTTATTTTGACGGATTCTGTTATATATCTGTCGCCAGTTGAAAATCTAAAGTTTGTTAAGCACTGCTCTTTTATATATTTTCAAAATCAAAGAAGCAGGTTCATTTGGTGGTGGTATATTTTCTACCCCAACAATATTGTGAAGAATTAATTCGTCCAAGTGTCACTTATGCGTCCAACTAACGAACAATAGTGTGATTCTTTTCATAAGTTTATTTTTCTGGTGAAACAATGACTGACGAAAAAGGAAAAAAAAGATTGAGATTCACATTCGAAGACGATATAATTTTATTACGTGAAGTTGTTTCACATAATTTGACGTACTTGTCAAAATAAAGCTTGAACATAAGCATCTTGGAAGAAGTTTGTTGCAATAACACCCTTTCGGAATCTTTAGTAGCGGATCTTTCAATGAAGTCATCGCTCATTTGTAAGTTGCAATAACTTCTATTAGAAGTTATTGCAACGTCCGTTGCTATAGTTCTTTTAATGAAGTTTCTTTTATTCTGACATATACGCATGCGCATTGTGATGTTTGTGAGTGTTCCGCCGTCATAGACGTGCAGTGCAATAATCGGGGATTGCAGTATTTCTTAGAGCAAGACACGCTGCATCCTCCTTGTCTACGCCAGTTAGAGGCCGGATTTCCCGCAAGGAGGAATGTCCTGAATGCGCCGAGAGGAGAGAAGCACTTGTTTGACGTTTCAGTCCTCCTAACTCCTAACTCTAACCTCTAAATTTATTGTTAAAGGATCTAGGAGAAAATGATAGAGCCTGCAGAAGATATGGATAAAATCTGCAATACACTTGATAAACTCACTTTAGATGCGCTTTTATTAATGCAAGAAGAAATACACCTAAAACTCAATGTGGAAAATGCTATGTGTGGAGGCGAATCTCATTTAGCAAAGGCAAGATATATAATGGGCCAAAACAATGTGTCCGATCTTCAGTTACCTACAGATAACAGTCCAGAATTTGCAGCTGCTGTTAAAGTAATTCGCAACATAGAAGAACACTCCCAGGAAAAATCATATGACTTGATGTTAATTAAGAAGACTGATGATGAAACTGTTCAGGAACCATTGAGATGGTTTGGCGTTTTGGTCCCACAAAATTTGAATCATGCACAAAATATGTTCAGACAGGCCTTGCAGTGGTCTGTTCAAGCAGTTAATGTACAGGCTAAATTACAAGATACTATCTGTACAATACATCAACTGAAAGACATAAAGCTCAAGTATGCAAAATAAAACCTTTCATTTAATTGTAATATATTTTTAGTTACATTTTTTTAATATCAAGATTGATAGATGGGTCCTTTTATAGTATGTGTTTTTTAAAATGGCACTAGGATTTAGGAAATATCAAATATGTTGAGTGTAGTGCGTGTATAAATGCTTGGCGATTTGATTTTTTTACTAGAAATTCATCTTTGTTTAAAATCACACAAAATCAAGAAGTGTAACTGTCTAGTTGTTGATTTTTTGTATTTGTTCTATTGTGAAATATAATTTCTGTATTTCAAGTGAAATAACTTTATTTTTTCTTTTGGCCATTTAACTACAGGATACAACATATTTTGGCGACGAAGGTGTTGGAGAATGAATTCATGATGGGTAATAAGGTTACTGTAGTTAATGGGGCCATTTGCAATACAACTGGAATTTCACCTGGTAATGACTGAAATTTTTGCTGAGAGACTCGACCAGAATTTTGTGGCTAACCTTGTGGAAGAAAAAAGGAGAACAGAAATGATGTATTTGAGATGTTTATCATTAAAATTTATCCAATTTTTATCGACACTTTGTTGAATGTAAAATTATTAAAATTGGAATTGGATACAGGAGCTAGTTCATCTGGCATACCATTGAAATTTTACGAGAAGTCATTTTCATTTTTCTCTCTGGTATTTCTATCAAACTGAAATCTTATGATGGTAATATCATCACTCCAGTAGATATAACTTGGTAATATTACAAAAAATTGTGATTTAATTGTTATTGAAGGGGGTTCTAGACTGTTATTTGGTAGAGATTTACTCAACCTATTTGAAGTTGATATTTTGAAATATGTCAATGTTAATTCGATAGATGACAACAAACTGAATAATCTATTGGGCAAATTTTCGAATTTATTCAATAACGAACTGGGTCAGTATAAGGATTACCGAGTTAGATTGGAGTATGACCAACAATGAAACCTATTTTTCATAAACCTAAACCCGTACCATTTGCTTACAAAAATGCTGTCGATGTAGAACTTGACGTTTACAAAAAGAGGGTGTAATTGAAAAAAATTATAATTCAAAATGAGGAACACCATTAGTTGTTGCTTTGAAAGCTAACGGAAAAATAAGACCGTGCTAATTATAAAATTAATATAAATAAGTATTTGACTGATGTTCATCATCCTTTGCCTAGAATTGATTGTATATTCGCTGCTCTTCGAGGTGGCAAACAGTACACCAAATTAGATTTGAGAAATGCATACAATCAACTCGAGTTGGACGAGGAAACTTCCATGTTATTAGCTTGGAGCACCACTCAAGGTATTTTTAAAGTAAAAAGACTGCCTATTGGAACAAAACCAGCATTTGCAATTTTTCAACAGGCCATCAAGAAAATTCTTATTGGCATACCTGGAGTCGTGAATTTTCTGGACGATATAGTTGTACCGGTAAGACAGTAGAGGGACATTTAAAAAATTTGAGGTTTTATTTCAATTTAATAGGAATGGTCTTTGTAAAAATGCAGTTTTTTTTAAATGAAATAAAATATCTTGGCCACATCATAAATCCTGAAGGATTGAAAGTGTAAGTGATAACAATTTACATGAAAACGCCCTGTACGCAACCCTTTAAAACTGTGTAATTGGGTCTTGTAACTGTGTTTAACACGTTGGCTGCCACGGCAATTTTCAGAATTCCGGTCTAAAAAGCCAATTTCATTTAATCATTTTATATTATTAAAAACTCTAATTATATTACATAGTAATTATCAAGAAGCATATAAAATGTATTTAAAAAAAAAAAAGGTCTTACGAATTATCTCGTAGTTGGCTTATGTAACAGAAATCTCTTCGCGGAAGCCAACTACGAGCCATGTCGTATATGTACCCAAGCAAAAAAAACGCCGAGAAACGCGTTATTTTTGTCCGACCTGTGAAGAAGCCAGCCCTTTGTGTGGAAGATTGTTTTAAAAAGTTTCACAAACAATAAAAATATTTTTTTACTTCTTGATTTATTATTAATAAAATTTCTGTTCATGTAGCCAGCATTGATTTTTTGTTCTCTTCCCAGAAGCCATCTATCCATATTAGCACTGATATGCTACGAGTTTCATCGTAGCTGCGCAAAAATGGTAAGTAAACATAGTACGAGATAACTCGTAGTCGGCGTCCTAGCAAAGAACGCAATCTACGAGGTATCTCGTAGTTGGCATTCAACGTGTTAAACTGAGGATGTATATATCAACTCTAATCAAATTATTACTCTGCTCCTCCACGAATCCTTTCATTTAAATCAAAAATATGAATAGCAAACAACAAGACAATGTGTTGTTTGCACTTGAAAGAATACCAAACTGTTCTATGACTAGAAACTGTTAAAAGTTATTATACAGATTAGTACTCTCTATCATATAATTATATAACCCTGTATTTATCAATATTGTTGAAGTTACTTATGTCAAGTTTTCCTTATTATCTACATTATATTTCCAACTAAACGTGGCCTTGTCTCTACCTTCCTGCGCATAATATTAACAGAAACTTCAATACATTAATTCTAACATATATTTTTATTATTTAATTTTCATTACGTCTCTATAGCAAAAGACTGCCAGTTTTCAAATTAAAATTTTAATGACTAATTGAAATGTCCTCTAAAATGATTTGATTTCTTATTCTGAAAGTAACAAACTACTAACCATGTTCGGCTAAAAAACAATGAATATAAAAGACATTTTTTTCTATAGAAATTTTTGACATACATCTTGTACAATATGAACATCATCTGAATTACAATTATTTGCATTTGAGATAAACAAATGTGAAAGGCTTTATATTTATTGGACATAGGAAGAAAATTATTGACAAATTCAAATAACAATTTTTTTTTTTATTCTTCAAAATTGTTCTGATTTCAAACCTTTGAAATATTGTCTTTCCATATGTTCTTTTTCAACAGCTTTTTCCATGGAAATTAAAAAATCACATAATCTAACCAAAGGTTTTTCTGAAAATAAAGCATGTGCTAGAAATGGGATTTTTCTCAAAGATCTTCCACTGAGCCCCAAACTTTTTTGAGATATGGCTATTAGCCGTTTTGTTTCTGGCATTTTCCCTTCATCTTGATCACTGATTAAACTCTCCACTGGTTCCAGAACTTCTTCCTTGATGATCTGAGCCTACAAATATATTTCTTTAAACTTTTTATATCACATATAATTAATTGTATTACCTTAATAAGTTCATTGATGCAAGAATGATATACTTTGTATATAGCTGGAACAGAAGGATTTCCCAAATATTGTTTGATGTCAGCTCTATCCACAAAAGCTAAATCGATAGTTTCAGTCATATTGGATGTGGTCAGAATTAAAACATTTGAGTGTCTTTTTATTTGATCTATTTGAGTAAGAAGAGCATTAACAACTTTTATAGAATCTGATGGTTCACTGCCTGAAAATTGAAAACAATATGTCATGAAAAGGGAGAGGTCTTTTTATAACTTACCTGATAAACACTGATTCCGTGCATGAGCCAATGATTCCACTTCATCTATCAAAACACAGACCAGTGTACTTGTATTCTCAATAACCTCCCTGATTTTGTTAAACATTTTATTTACCAGTTTTCCACTCTAAAAAATACATTCCAAGCATTAATTACCTCTCGAAACTGTTATGAGCTCTCACCTCTGAAAACCACTTCGAAAATAAGCTATGACTATTAATTTCGATTAAAAGACCAGAGTTAAACCTCTCATTCATTCGAATAGTGAGTTTTTGTGCCAAAGCTTTGCAAAGAGAAGTTTTACCAGTACCTGGTGGACCATGAAGCAGAATAACCCTATTACAACTAATTATATTGCAGTCCACCCCTTTGTCAGAGAATTCCATCATTGTTTGGGCATATCTGAGCAACTGAAAAGCAAGAATTTGATCAGAGAAGTACATGTACAGGTCGTTGGCTAGATTTTCACATGAATGAAGATGCAAACATCATTTTGACCTGTTTACAGCGGCTTCCATTTTTACGTGCCCAAAGTAAGCCTCAAAGCTAAAAAAAAAAACTGATTGTCACCATTGTGCCTCAATAATAATTCGGAAAAAATGATGAAAATCACCGCTACCAAAGTGCCCACGAGCGAAGAGTTATATGAAAAAGTTGATTGGCTGGCTATCCAGGTTAGCCAAGTTAGGTTAAGTTATTATATTGACTGGGTTCTTTTTGTGCGGACCGGCCTACAGAAATATCCACGCCAAAGGCGTGTCTTGTGCTATAGACTAGAAATTGGGAAGGTCAACAAAATGCAGCTATTGTAGCGTTTGACTTTTGACCATCGAGTTAAGGCAATCAACATCATAAATATAAAAATGACTATGCTTCTGATGGGTAGAAGTAAGAATCATGGTATGTATTTACATTATTAAAAAAAGTGGATATTTTAAAAAACTGTAGTTTCTTCTTCTGGAAGCTCGTATATCGAAAAGTGTTTGATAATGCCACGTTTTGACTTCAGATTTGTGTTCAAAAGGCGAAAACACGATAGTTTCACCAAACGGCATGTCTTGAATTGTGTGAGTCTAATTACTGGATATTTATGGGCTTAAAAATAATGGATTTTTTTTATGATTGGCCGCCGGATTTTTTTATTTTTGGGGAGTTAGAAAGGCATATTTATTTACAAAAATATGTATTTTATAAATCTGTGGATTCTCCCTAAACTGCATTTTTTCCAAAATGAACAGTCACACTGTATTTAGTTTGCTCTTTGTGATTATCAGCCAGGACCAACCAATACCATTTACCTACATTTTGTTTTATATTGTTGTCATAATACAAATTCTCCCAAACATTCACTAGGCAAGCTGATGGCAGCGACAACTGTGTACTGATTATAATTTCGCCTTCATCTCCATCACATTCACTCTGCATTACAGGTCCATATGTATCTAATCTGTATACGAACCACTTCACTTCTAGACTACCGAAATCAACAAATGATTTAGTCTAAAAAAAAAAACAATTAATGAATGTATATAAAATTCAATAAATCTTACATAGCCTGGGATATCCCCTACGATAATTGTTTTTACAACGTCGTGCAGAATGGAATGCTCTTTGTCAAAATTACTTATGACACTATTTGGACGGACTATGATCTTCTCCAAGTAACTATGTACAACACCAGTGATTGATTTTGTCACAATGTTGGTGCTGAAAAGATTTATCTATGAATTCTCTCTTCCTTTTCATGATTTCCAACTTACCTCAATTCTTTCAAAATGATTTCAACATCTAAAGAGGCTGCCATTTTCCTAGGGCTACAGAGTTTTTCTGTGTAATTTCTCTTTGAACCTTGATTCAACAGGATACAGAATGCATTATAAATTATAACCTATATATCACAATAATCAACACATTCAACTATTTATAAATGTTCTTATATATTACTCAATAAATAAAATGAGAAATAAGTAGATGTGATGCTATACTTCTTTATTTTATTTGAAATTGACGAGAATAAATTTAACGTTAAACGTTATTATCACTGTCGCCAACTTCAAATCCTTAAAATTACTGAATTAAACGATAGGCAAGCACCCTACAACTTAAACCTTTAAGCAATGACAATGTTTTAAGTATGTACTCATTATTATTTTTCATTTTCTTATTAGTTTCATTGGGAATTTGGACCTCAAAAATGCGAACTAGGAAACTCTGATTTGCATTTTGCTAGCCTTATACTTTTTGCCTCATTAATAATTCATACAGGGTTGGCAAAACTGCGTATGAATAAAAAAAACCTGTATTGTATGTTTCTTCATTTGTTTAGTCATTAGCAGCGTTGCCAATTGCGGGTATTCATTCAGACCATCTTGCGGGTAAAGTAATGAAGGGGGTGAAATCGAGGACTTTGGGTGTCAAGCAACATAAACATCATGATCGGTAATTGACTTCATGAAATAAATATTTAAAATGAAAGCATCATCATTGTCTAAAGACAATGGTGTCATCTATTCTATATAAATTAAATTGAAAGTTGAACTTCTATAAAATAGATGGCACATTAATTTCAAGTCGTGTAGCTCCCGTGTACGTTCGTGTAAGGAATGGCTGATACCTAAATTTCTTTGGAACAGGTACGTACTGTTCCTGTGACAGAGCCATACCTGTTCCAAATACCTACTCCAAAATACTCGTAGATCAGCCCAGGGTTATTATACAGTGCTAGTCAAAAGTCCCCTCCCCCCCTCGTATCTTTTGAACGGGTATACTTATAATGATGAAATTTGGAGGGTGGAAATAAACGGATGTAGGCTTCTCAACTGGTCATAACAGGTGACGCAATAGTCATAAATGACGTCACAAGGCCACTGTGACCAATAATTTTAAATGGGACCCTATGGCAAGTGACAGCTCGTTTGAAAGGTATTGAAAATACCTATTCAGTCATACCAATTTTGTTTGGGTTTCGGCTGATTTTGATTGATAAATTGAAGAAATACGAAAATTATAGTTTCGCATTTAATTAATAAAAATTTTAAAGTGCGCCTCTGGTTAATTGTCAAAAAGGTTGACGTTTTTGAATTCTCTACTTGTCAAAAGTGTTTATACCTTGAAAATTTACCTAAGCTATTGTTTAACGAGACGTTTAAGTGTTTACATAGGCAAAATGGTACGTACTGTAGTCGACAAAGTAGCAGCTATCTTAATAATTGGTGAATGTAGAAACAATTTCCATGCAGCGGAACGACTGTTTAATGAGAGGTACCCCGATCGCCCTATATCGAGGGTTTATTTGAGGGAGCTTCTTCGGAAGTTTGAAGCATCAGGTAGTGTTCAAGATGCCAAACGATCTGGTCGACCAACAATTAGTGATGACAAAAAAATTGACATAATTGGAGAAATGGTAGTAAACCCTACTTCTTCCACAGCCCAAGTTGCGTCTATCTGTGAAGTCAGTCAAAGGACAGTACATAGGGTGTTGGCTTAAAACAAATTTCATCCATACAAATTAAAAATGGTGCACCAACTTTCAGATGATGACCCCGACCGAAGACTAGAATTCTGTGAAACTATGTCCAAAAAATGAACCAACAACCAGGCTACATACAGACAATTTGTTTTAGTGACGAAAGTACTTTCTTTCTCAATGGAAATGTTAACACTCAAAATGTGAGGTATTGGAGTGACACAAATCCTCACATCTTTCGTGAAAAACATACTCAATTTCCAGAAAAAGTAAATGTTTGGGCAGGTATTTTGGGAAACCACATTGGGCCTCTTTTTCTCGATGCTAACTTAACCGGTGAATTGTATCTGGAGATGTTACAAAATGATATTGAGTCGTTAATTCTTGAAATTCTAGAAGATAATCCAGATGAATTCGACAACTTGGAAATAACGTTTCAACAAGATGGTGCTCCTGCACACTATTACGGTGCAGTAAGACGTTACCTAGATGAAGAATATCGTGGTAGATGGATTGGACGACGAGGGTTCGATCGAATGGCCAGCTCGGTCACCGGACCTTACACCATTAGATTTTTTCTATGGGGGTACTTGAAATCTAAGGTTTACGCTACAGCACCTGACAGTATTGCCATTCTGAAACAACGAATTGTTGAAGAATGTAGGGCAATTTCCGCTGACACACTGGGACGAGTACGACAAGAGTTTAGCAATAGGATGCATTACTGCCAGGAAGTAGATGGAGCACATTTTGAACACTTATTATAAGAACTGGTTCTTAAATCTTTATTAATTAAATGCGAAACTATAATTTTCGTATTTCTTCAATTTATCAATCAAAATCAGCCGAAACCCAAACAAAATTGGTATGACTGAATAGGTATTTTCAATACCTTTCAAACGAGCTGTCACTTGCCATAGGGTCCCATTTAAAATTATTGGTCACAGTGGCCTTGTGACGTCATTTATGACTATTGCGTCACCTGTTATGACCAGTTGAGAAGCCTACATCCGTTTATTTCCACCCTCCAAATTTCATTGTTATAAGTATACCCGTTCAAAAGATACGAGGGGGGAGGGGACTTTTGACTAGCATACTGACAGGGTTAAGGCATAAAACTGCTTTAGGAGAGTTCGGGTGACCAGACGTAAGGTGAGGAAAGTGTGCCACTGCTGCCAACATATACTAATTATTTAGGTTTTTATTGTATTCATCCTTGTTCATCTTGAATGTTCATCCTTGTTACTCTTCGAAATTTGAAAATAAGTTCTATAAAGTTGGCTATTCTGGCACACATCAGACGTCATCAAAATGGAGGTTTCACCGTAACCCTGTCAGTATAATATATATAATAACCCTGGATCAGCCCAAGTATCTAGCTACGTGACGTACTCGCGAATCGCCATACTCTCTCATTTTACATCCGGGGCGCATTCCAATACCCCAACTCAGTTGGAGGATGAGTGAAAAATTTGACATATTGTGTCAATTGTCATTGTGATTCTTTTGGAACGAAACAAATTAGTAATATTGTCAGTTGTCATCCTCCAAAATAATTCAAATTTGAGATATGGTTCAAGGATTTAACAATGGAAGGAATTGAAGGGAAGATTCTTGCTATTACTGGGGTACTGAAACAATTTGTAGATAATAAAATAAAATACTTTATTAACCCCATTTGCCCACTTCACGTGTAAACAAACCTGAATTCTGTACTAGAGCAGATTGATTTCCCCCCTCACATTTCGTTCAACATCCACCAATAAAAAATGCGCAACTGTAGTAATACTCATTTTGTTTTCAAGCACAGGCTATAGTTTGGAAAAAATAATATATAACGCCTATGACTTAACCTTTAATCACTTCTAACTATAATGCGCAAGCGGTTGACATATTTCAACTTTTTCACGGACTCTCGAGTTCGTGGAACAGTTTTTCATCCGATTGAATCAACCGGAGTATAGGAACGACTTTCACGAGTTAATTAGTGGGAATCCACCGAATTTATGAACGGTTAGGATGGAAAGTTGGAGTATTGGAACGCGCCCCCGTACTCGGTCCACTCCAGCGCCGACAATACTTGTTTGTTGCATTTCTTTGTCGCAGGTTGTTTTGGAGTGCAAATTAAAGTACGTGATATTTCGAGAGTTCATAATCGTTTGTTTTCCTATTATGTTTTTAACCTGTTGTTTTTATTTTGAGAGTTTATATATATGTTTATTCATTATATATCGTTCCAATGAGTCGTTTCCATTTTTCTTATTGAATTTATTTATTATTGTTTGTTATTGATTTGTTTTTTTACAATGAGAGTTCATTATACAATGCCTTTTTATTACATAATTTATTTATAATTATACAACCAATGATTTCACTGAACATTTAAAAAAATAGACGCCCGTTTAATTTTAATCAAATACTGTTACCTATATTTCTAAATTAAATTAAGCGTTACAACGTCCGAACTCTACTATCCTCACCCATCGTACCTATTTATTGAATCAAATAGTGTAAATATCGTATCTCATGGCTTACGCCAAACGCGTACGCGTCACTGTCAGTATCTCTGAATCAGTTAATCGAGAATATCATATATCACGGCGTACGCCACCCACACGCGCGGTACTCGTTGGAACAGATATTTTTCATGATCCATACGTGTTCCATAGTGCCTCGGAGCTCATACCTGTGACAAAATACATGCTCCGTAAATACTCGACCATCCCTACTATCCCTAGTCCCATGGTTCTTTCCTAATAATGAGAACCCTGCCCTAGTCCCTAGTAAGATGTCTAAAAACCAGACATCTTACAACCGAACATCAACTAATACATGGCATGCTTCCATTTTGGTGCATGCGCATCTGTTCAACGTTGCCGATTAGAAAGAGTCCGAGCGATGGTCATGCTTCATTTGTTTTGTCTTCACATTTGCTGACTTTATTATCAATATTGGTACTTAATACATATATGGTATAGTATTTCTAATCCCAATTGGACCGCCATAAAAAGTTTCGAGAAGGAATTCTTCCACACGACAGAACCAGTTTATGATTGTATAGTATTTCTAATCCCAATTGGAACGACATAAAAAGTTTTGGGAAGGGATTCTCTTTGCACTTGCCGCATTGACATAGGCGTTCGAATATTGTTTTTCAGAGGTATTTCTTCGGTTACTTATTCTTACAATCATAGCAATTGATCACCCCATGTAAAAGTAGACACATATTATCTCAACTGGATTCTATTATTTGTTTCGAAAGGTCTCCAGAAAGCCATAATGATAAAATTATTTTCAATGGATAATTCCTAACTTCACGGCACGGCACGGCACTGATTAAGGCATATTGTTAAATGTGGATATTATGCAGCTGGAGATAACATATGTCCAATCCAGCTAGCCGAGCTTTCATTACTCAAATATATTTGATAGCGCCTTTACTGATAATCTGGGCAACTGGAAACCCGCCAGATTTTTGTATGATTGTACCAGGAACGCTTTGAAAGTAAAAACACTGGTGGTATTAATTTGATGAGAAGACTATACCAGACTTTGAAAGTAAGAACACTGGTAATATACAAATTTTCCATTTGCCGGGCAGTGCATATGAACACTCCTCGTAGTGCTCTTATTTTTATTGCCGTTCCAATTGGGATTAGAATAACTATACCTGGGCATTCAAATATTGACGGTAATGAAAAAGCGGATCAACTGGCCAAAATAGGTCCTGCTCTCAATGTTCCACTGAATTTAAAAAGGGATAAAAATGGGTACTCGCAGGTATTGCGAAATGAAATTAATTTAGAATTATATAATAAATGGAAGCAAGATAAACTAAAAACCTTCATTTCCTAAGGTGAGGTGGTATTGCAAAGTATTGGAAAATTGGCATCAATGAGCACCCACTCTGCGAGTGTGGGGGGCTTGAGGACTTAAATCACATATTTCTAGAGTGTCCGATTAATTCTATCCCCAGTGAGGATTTCTATTTTTCACTAGTTAAAAAAAGGAATGGAGGTACCATTCATGTTTATTGAGGTTTTAAATGATTTGAATACATCAATAATGAAACTAATAGTCTGATTCTTAGATTACAATCAAATTAAGATTTACTCCCGCCACATGGCCCCGCATCGTCGTCACTGAGGTCTGAGACAGCTGGGAACGAAGTTATTTTTGTGG
>JAFIRS010008870.1:0-13909 GCA_018342105.1 Gonioctena quinquepunctata | reverse complement strand
CAGACAACGTTACACACGATCACGTGACTATGTGCCTTCTGCCCTCCCAATGTTATCCATCCACTCGACCCTGAGTTACCCTTCAATGTCAGACTCCATATGAGACAGCCTCACCTTGAATTATATGCAATGTCCTCTCAAGGTCACTTCAAGGTTAACGATACACTTACACACATAGCTGAACCCCCTTCTCAAGGTCAGGGGCGTGCGTTATACACCGCCACATCTCAAGGTCACTTCAAGGTTAAACGATACACTTACACACGCAGCCAAACACCCTTCTCAAGGTCAGGGGCGTGCGTTGGGGGGGGGTCAAGGTCATAAGTGGTGGGGGGAGATCCAGAACCGGCTTAAATCTCCTACTTACATCTTAAAAAATCAGAGTACCATGGCTGAACGTTCACATGATTATAATACAAGAAGTAAACACTTGTTATTACCACCACAACATCGTACTTCTCTGTTTCAACATAGTTATGTGGTAAATGGTTGTAAATTTTATAATAGATTGTCAGAAACTATAAAAGGTTGCAAAAATGTATTTACATTCAAAAAAATTACGAAAAGATTCATTATGGATAAAACTTGTTATTCTATTGACGAATTTTTCCACTAACTTAACTTTATTTTAACTTTATTTTATCATGTACTATCCAATAATATTTATTGTTTTTATGATTTATGTAATCTTGAGTGTATGTACTTAGACATGTATCCGGTGACTTCTTTCAGATTTATTATTGTATCATGATGTCAAACAGAGATATTGTATTTGAAGTTCTATATTTGAAGTTCTACATAATACATAATACAGATCTATATTTAAAAGTAAGAAACAAAAAATTGGAGAAAAAGAGATATTTTGATACTAACCTCATTGAGGTACTTAAAATAACTTATAAGAGTAACTGTATAAGTGCGAATTTACACGATCCAATAAAATTGATCAATAAATTGAACAATAAAATTGACCAATATAGGTTATATTTACACCTGACAATTTATTGGTCAATTTTGGCAACAGTTTTTACTCAGGAATACCAACATACTGACAAGAAATGGTTCAACTATAGGAAAAGTTACAAATATTATTCAATAGCGTATTGAATTGATTCTGATCCATTCTTAAATATCGTTTGAATTGATTAGGATCTGCACTCAGAAATTTTTCGTGAACTAATGTCAAGTTTCCTTTCCCTCTTTTCTCAATCCAAGATCTAATCCACCATCTTCTACATCTCTGTCTTTCTTTTATATTCAGCAATGCACATTGCTGCGAATGTAATGCAACGTAAATTATGTTTTTTTCGCAATATCTTTTTTGCGGTTATGGTAGGGTATGTGAAATCGCGTAAATAATAACGTATAACCTGAAAATCTCTGTTCTGGCAGGCACCCAATTCATGGCCGAAAGTTACTGCAAATTGTCACTAAAATTGATGAAAATTAGAACCGATTCTAAACTCATCAATTTATTGGTCAAGTTCAAATTGAGGACAATTTTCTATTTACACCTATCAATAAAATTGAAGATCACACAATTGACCAATTTATTGAATCGTGTAAATTCGCACTAACATTAATATCAATACAATTTTAATGAACACTTGTATTGTGCATTTGAACAGCTTTTGTAGCTACAAATAATTATTTCTGAGCCAATGTTGATGGATGAAACTCCAATAAATTCCAGTGATATAACTACTACTGTATATATATATATATATATGTATAACTATAGGTGAACTTATTACTGATCAATTTTGTTTTCCAAATTCTTATGAATTTGGGTTAGTGGTTACATATATATTCTCTCGACTTACATGTGCAATTTTATTAACTGAAATAAAGATATATTATTATTATTATTATTATATTTTCTTGGGTTCTTAACTGCTGCCACCATGTTTTATCTTATGAATAATGCAAAAAGATTATGACTGCAATCTTGTATTGCTCAGATTCGATACAAAGAAGGTTTTATGATAGTCTCCACAATGCTTAGCCACAGTAATTATAAATAAATATCGATATCACGTCAGCATAAATACAGAGTGATTCCTAATATATAACAGGAATAGTATCGGTGAGGAACGAGGGGCCCAGAAAAGGGATGGCAGCTAGATAAATTTAAAACGCTCACCAAGCGTGTGGACTCTATTGCCAGGGAAATGAAAATGAGAACCAGGGACAAGCCTGAAGTGGGAGACGGCATTGGTGACCTGGTGGACATGTTGAGCAGCATGACAAGCCAGCTCATGACCAGCGATATGCAGGAGGCACTTATACATTATGGAACAGACGAACAGGTTAGTACAGCTGAGGAAATCGGCGGCTCTCCAGAGGCGGGCAACGAACAAACAGTGAAACATGTACGCACCTGCACTGCACGTGCTTAGCTTCGAGGCTCAGTTCACCCGGAAGATCTCCGAGACGTTAACGATTACGGGGTTTGGGAAAAAGTGGGGAGGCTGCAGTGCGACAAGTCGGTCTTCACTAATACGGGGGGCATCGTGGAAAACCTCTCAACACGGACGACTGGTGGTGAAGGTGGTCATGGTAGAACAGCATCCAGAAACTGTATAGGGACAAGTTCCTGAGCCGTCAAGATAGGGGGGGGGTTTCGAGGTAATTGAACAGACAACAAGGGTCAGAGGAACCGGGGAACTGTACCAGAACGAAGGTAATCAGGATGGCACAACGGACCCCAGGACTGTGGCCTTTATTAGAACAAATCTGGAGTGAAACTACTGGCGACGCAAGTGTGGTATTCATCATGAAAGGGTTATGAGTGTCGATATGCTCCGCAAGATGGCGAGGCTCTTCCATGGGGAAAAAAAAAGACGTCCTACCTAAGGGAATCCCAGAGAGGAGCACCGGGGGGGGTTTAGAAAGCAGGAGAGGGAAAGGGGGCCATATAGTGACGTTTGAAATAAAACAGCAGTCGTGCCCGACAGAAACGTTTGGGGGAATAAGGATCAAAGGGAGGAACCCCCCCCACACTGGATGAGACCCGGCACGGGGGCGATAAATGGGGGGAACGAAGGCCCCCAAAAAACAAGGAGGCGGGGAAGACCCCTTTGGATAATTAACCGGGGGGGGATTCGGGGACGTTACTGAGGATTTTCACGGTGCTATCAGATAAAGGGTTGGGATATGGAACCAAGACTGCAAGCCACCCGCATAAGACCCCGGCAATAAAAACCCGCACCCTACGTTAACCCCCCCGGGCGCAAGGGCACTGATGAAATAGATACCGTGGATAGGTCTTTTCGATGCCAAATTGAGAAGGCCCAAAAATTTCAAGGTGCTGGAGTTTGCAGAAAAAAAGGGGCGTAAAGGGGCCCGGAAGGAAAAAGGCTAAGGGCGGGAAAAGATCCCCGCCCCCCGAAAGGGGAAAGGGCACGTCCCATTGGGGAAAAGCCGGGGGAAAAAAACCCACATTTAAAGAGGCACCGAGGGCGCCAGGTGGGGGAAAAAAAAGGGGAGGGATAGAGGACCATGGTGGACGATGGCGGTTCCGACGGGGAAAACCCAAAACGCCCCTAATTTACAAGGACAGACACTGCAGGGAACCGACCCGGACAATTGAATGAATCCCCCTGTTCTGATTCAATAGACGAATCGCCACCGGGCGTAATGATGTAGGGGCGGGGGGGGGGCCAAAAAGGTTAAAAAAATGATCAGATATTCAGGTGAATGTCGATGACGGAGAATCCCCCCCTCTGCAGAGGACGGCGATGGAAAAACGGGACCGGTTCTCCCCGGAAACCCGGCACCATCGCTGGGGCGCCCCGAGGATTTGGACGGATGAGAAACGCGGCCGGGTGAAAACAGAACGTGGGGATCCCGTCTACAGCGGAACCGGCTTCACTTGTGGGGCTTTAGGTTTGCATCTTTTTAATCACCCAACCCCCCCCGACTCGACCGCAATATATCGACGAGCCGCACGGGGGACGGAAACAAAGGGATCATAGGGGATTTAAGCAAAATCCAGCTTGGGAAAGGCAACATCACGGACCGGGCAACGGTACATTGAGGACTGGATGAACGGAAAAAAATTGATGGAAGAATTGGGAAGGGGAACCCACCTTCGAAGAGGGGCCCAAAAAGCAATCATAGATATTACCTAGCTTCCGCCGGATTCCAAGGTTGATGACTGGGGTCCCTAGGAACTAGTCCCAAGATATATAATCTTCCGGTAGAGCCAACCCGGCAAGAGGAAGAACAGCCGCGGCAAATGAAGACTGCCCCCGGGGCCCTGAACTTTGAAAAACAAAAACCCGGGGCCCAAAGGGTAAGGAATGCCGGAAAGGCAAGTGCGGACCAACCGGGGCGGAAAACAACCCCTAGGTGGGAAACCTCGGGGGGCAGGCAACCGCAACCCGGAGAAGCCCCAGAATGCGGGCGGAAAATGCCCCCGCCAGGTTGAGAACGGAAAGGGCTAAAAGGAAGCGGGGGCGATGAAGAAAAAAAATTTTAAAAAAAGAGGAGGGGTTGTGTGGGAAAACTGGGGGAGGGGCCCCTGGGGCAGGGTATGGGTCGGATCGGGCCCCGGGATTTGGTTTCCAAGAGATGGATGGGGAAAAAAGGAAAAAATGGGAATCTTTCCGGGACAGCAGGGTTTCCCCGAAAAACCGGAGTGAATAGAACTACCCTCCACCCATTACGGGGAAAAGCTAAAGAGGCAGCAAGGCTGAGGGGCAGGAGATCCCCCCGAGGGTCAACTGGAAAGGGGAATACGCCTAGAGGCGATCCGACACAAATCCCGATAAGAATATTTAGAAAAAGGGTCTTTCCGGCATGGAAAAAAGGAAATCCGACCCGGGGATCCGAAAATAGATGGGAAACAAGACCAATCTGTCTTTTGGCGCCTTGGGAAAAAATGAATACCATTGAAGGCCAGGCTGGAAGAGGTTAGGAAACAGAGAGGGCATAGCCGCACAGTTCAGCTTCATAGCCAAAAGATCAACGGTGAGACCATCAAGCACGTGCTGGAGAGGGTGAACAGTGATCGGAAGGTATGGGGCGGTGATCATGATTGACATAAAAAATGCCTTCAACACGGCAAAGTGGTACCTGATAAAGCACGAACTGGGCCGGCTTCAAATTAGCCCCTACTTAAGCATGGCAATCGGGGTTACTTATCGAGTCGTGAGCTGACCTCTGGGAAAATAAGGATGAACCTGACACAGGGTGTCCCGCAGGAGTTCCGTACCAGTCCCACTTTGTGGAACGTGTTATTCAATGGCATCCTAACGCTGGATCTCGAGAATTGCGCAACCGTCGCGTACGCGGACGACCTTGCACTTATAATCACGGCCGACAAAAGTGACGAGCTGACGCGCACTGCAAACCAGAGCCTAGCAATAATTAAACGCTGGACGGAGGATAATGGGTTAGAGATTGTCCCGCAGAAAACCGAGGCTATCGTAATCAGGAGACGCAGGAAGAGGGAAGGAATTCGCTTTGAGCTGGCTGGCACGGAGATAATTCCAAAAAAATTCGTAAAGTATCTCGGGGTTTGGCTTGACAACAAACTGATATTTAATAAACACGTCAGGGAGACCTGTGACAAGGCGAATAGGCAGGTGACGGCCCTAACGAGGATCCTTTCAAACACAAGGGGACCTGGCCCATATAAGGAAGAGTGATGTACGGAGTGCTGCAGTCCGTCCTCCTATACGCGGCTCCCGTGTGTGACGATGTCACCAGAGTGAAGATATACAGGGGCATGTTGATATCAACGCAGCGGAAGATGCTACTCCGCGTGGCCAAGGCCTATAGGACTGTGATTCCATTACCAATCTGACTGAAAGGGGAAAGAAGGAAGAGAGGGACAGGACATTTGAACAATGGCAAATGCCTTGCGATGAAAATACTACTACTGCTCAATGGACCAGAAGAGACTCATTCCGAACCTGAGGCGTGGATAGAATGTAGCCATAAGAGCACAAATATTACTATGAAACCCCGGCCCCTAAGCGGGCATGGGTCTTTCGAACAATATACCTATAAGATAGGAAAAGCCGCGGACGATTGGTGCTTGTATTGTGGTGAATAGGATGACCCAAATCACACAATATTTGGATGCAGGAGATGGGACCGAGAGCGACACAACGCGGAAATGGCCTTGGGGTAACAATTATGCCTGAGAATATGATCGGACTCATGATCACTGATGAAAGAAGATGGCAGGCGGGCCACAATTTTCTAAGACAATTGATGGAGGCTAAAGAAAGGGAAGAGAGGGCTATGCAAAGGCAGGACCGATTCCCAATAAATGATGGAGATGGACTGGTGATATTTAAGTCTGTGATACCTATGTTTGTGATATTTTAGTAGAGTACTTTATTTATTTATGTACTGTCCGTGACGTGACGTGGAAAACCCATGCGAAGATGGAAAAAAGCAGCTGCATGGTACGCCGCCTATGCTTGACGCTATGTCGATAAGATGGTCCCAAGCATAGGAGGGCGAGGGGGGAGTTTTAGTCGAAGTTGCGCCCGACACTACCTGAACTGATAGACACAAGCGGTTTTCCCCTTCAAAACTGAAA
This sequence comes from Gonioctena quinquepunctata, assembly GCA_018342105.1. Taxonomy (NCBI): domain Eukaryota; kingdom Metazoa; phylum Arthropoda; class Insecta; order Coleoptera; family Chrysomelidae; genus Gonioctena; species Gonioctena quinquepunctata. The sequence continues at coordinate 7,350 of JAFIRS010008870.1, read as the reverse complement.
AAAAAAGGGTTATGCCTCTTTTGACAATTCCGACCAATGGCGAGCCGCCATTCTAGACGCCGTCTTATTTAAGCGTGCGAAGTTACCAAAAGTAAGTTCGGTAGGATCACTTTGAGTTTTCGAATAAGATTTACCACGTACCCCCCCCCCTTATGCAATTTTTCTGTCGTTTTTTTTTCGATCGATTTTAAACTTTGTGCCAAAAAAAGTATTTCCGGTTTTTTGCATTTCGCGGCCAATCGATCGATCTGGCTCACATTTTTCGGAATCTACGTCGAATGTCGATCATTTTGGTGGAAATCGCGGATCACTTTGAGTTTTCGAAGATTCACCATGTCGCATCGCATCGCATCGCATCGCATCGCATCGCATCGCATCGCATCGCATCGCATCGCATCGCATCGCATCGCATCGCATCGCATCGCATCGCATCTTATCGTATCGCATCGCATCGTATCGCATCGTATCGCATCGCATCGCATCGCATCGCATCGCATCGCATCGCATCGCATCGCATCGCATCGCATCGCATCGCATCGCATCGCATCGTATCGCATCGCATCGTATCGTATCGCATCGTATCGTATCGTATCGTATCGTATCGTATCGAATCGTATCGTATCGTATCGTATCGTATCGTATCGTATCGTATCGTATCGTATCGTATCGTATTGTATCGTATCGTATCGTATCAATCAATCAATCAAAATAGTAAGTAAGCATTTATTGATTTTCAAGGACCACAATAAAGTGATATAAAACGTCATAGGTTACATACAGTTAGGTTCACATTAAAATTGACAATTTAAAAAATAGGTAAATTATGTAATAGAAAATAACATTATAGAATGAAATATCTATCTAGCTGGCATAAAATTCTTCGGTACCATAAAACATTTTTGACAACAGAAAATTTTAAGATGTTTTTGAATTTGAAATCAGTAACTTCCTTTTAATTGTCTCCGGGAGCTTATTGTAAATCCTTACACCATTAGAGATGGGTCCCCTGAGAGTTACATTCAAATTATTTCGAGGTGTTTTTTTGATGGTGGTTAAATCTCGTTGAATAACTGTGATCATTGCTATGAGTGCTATTGCTTTTTTTATTTTTTAAATATGTTACATGATATTTCTAGAATATACAGGCAAGAGAGAGGAAGTATTTTCAGTTTGGCAAATAATGGTCTACATGATTCTCTCTGACTTTTATTTAATAATGTTCTAAGGCATTTTTTCTGCAGTACAAATAATTTCTGAGCTGGTGATGCTGAACCCCATAATAAGATTCTATATGTGAGTCGCGACTGAATTTCAGCATAATAAAATATTTTCAGCACAGACAAGTTGAGAACACTTCGTAGGCATTTCAGTTGGTATATTTTGCTGTTCAGTTTGGACATTGTTTCTCTGATATGGATTTCCCAATCTAATGTATCATTCATAGTTATGCCCATAGAGAAACTAAAAATAAAGAGAGTTGTCAAACCTGCAGTAAAAGTTGGCACCACGTTTAGACAGTGGCGACATATCTCGCAACTGGCCGAACTAAGTACAGTTGGTAAAACCGATTGAGATAAGGCGGGTTTTTCAAATGTGTTACTTTTATATGATTGATATGGTATATATTTTATAAGTGATCGATTTGCCATTCTTGTATTCCATATGAATGGTTGTATCATATGAAATACAGGAATGGCAAATCGATCACTAATAAAATATATACAGTAATCGATTCGTAGAATCTGTTAGTTCGTTAGTGGTTAAAATAAAGTTTCAAAGTAAATCTTTATTTCACGATATCAAGAACAAAATTAAAGATCTTATAAAACAAGAATAATAAGTTGAACACTATAAAAACACATTTTAGTGTATCTAGGACAAGGTACAACTACAGACAAAACAATAATAAAACTCCGAAAAACAACAAAATTAAAAATATTCTTCAGTCTTCATCAAATCAACCAAAATAAAAACAAATTACATTTACAACAAACCTTCAATAATTTTGTTCATTTATTAGCACAAAGGAGAACGAGTAGGTATACTTAACAAATACTCGTTTGATGATAATCTTCGTACTTCCTCAAATGGTGATAGGAAATGGAAACTGATGGACGGAAATAAGTATCAGTTTGTGAAAAAATGTCTGCAACTGATGGATGGAAATAAGTATCAGTTTGTGAAAAGCAGCTTATATTTTACCTTGTGAAAGAATATTTCGAGGAATTTCAGCGTCAACTCGAATAACAAAACATTCCATTTTCGACGTTGGATTCATAATTCAAGTCCATAGTATAATTTCTATAATTAATTTTTCGATGACAATTAACAGTAGAATTATTCTGAAATTATTACGTGGTTTGTCATTTTCTGACAAATGTCGAAATTGGGAAATTATAATGTCAGTCGTCTGTTGATTGCGGGCAGCGCCTCCATGCGCGACTGGCCGTACCAAAAACTTGATGGTCAAGATCGCCAATGTTTCAAACAGTCTCTTTATTTTTTATTTGTCTACGGTTATGCCTAAAAATTTTATATTTTCGCGTTGTTTTAGATTCACTTCTCCCATTTTAATTTCTATGTTTTCAATCCTCTTTTGTCTAGAGTGAAATATTAAAAAATTTGTTTCACCAGAATTGACATATAGTTTATTTGTTGAGAACCAAAGTATAATTCTTGTCATTAAGTCATCACAGTTTTGTTGGATGGTTTCTAAGGAGTCTCTTGCTACCAAGATCGACAAATCATCTGCATAAAGTGTTAGCTTGTATTCATCTAAGTATTTAACAATATCTGCTATATATAAAGAGAATAATATAGGGGCAAGGACACTTCCCTGCGGTACCCCTACATTTACCGATTTCAGATCTGAGCAGTGCATGCTGCTTTGACCATTGACTTCACTGTGAGATATCTGTACATATTGCTTTCTGCCATCAAGATAAGATCGAAACCATTGATGTGTATTTCCTCTGATACCATAGATCCAAAGCTTTTCTAATAATTGATTGTGCGGAACACAATCAAACGCTTTGCTCAGGTCGCAGTAAATTCCAATTGGACATCTTTTTTTATCTTATTCCGTTAATATGTCTATATATGTTTCTGTTGTTGCTGTTGTGGTTGATTTGGATTTTCTAAATCCATGTTGTTCATCTGGTATCAGATTAAATCTTGTAATGAAAGAGGTTAACCTCTCTAACATACAATACTCAAATAGTTTTGCAAACACTGATGTAAGGGACAATGGTCTATAATTCTCTGATAGATTTTTCGCATTTTTTTTATATAAAGGGATCACATCCGCTACTTTTAAAGATTCGGGAAAAATTCCTGTTTCTATCGAAGAGTTTATGATATGACAAAATGGTTTAACTAAGTCTTCCTTAAATTCTTTAATGATATTATTAGGCAGATCATCGGGACCAGATGAACGCTTGTTTTTAAGTCTGGTAAAAATATATTTGATTTCTAATTCTGTATATGGGAGTACCACCATTGAAGTCACGATATTTCTCTGAGTAGGGGCAACATTCCCATCTACATCTGGTATATTATGTATAACTTTCTTTGGTGCATCAATAAAGAAATTATTAAAGGTGTTTGCTACATTTACAGGTGAAGTGATCTCCTCATTTTCATGTATCAGCTTAATGTTAGATTTGGGTTTGGATTTACCTTTCAGTTCAGTTACCCAACTCTTCGAACCTGGTTTTGATTTTTGATTTTGTAGTGGAAATGCATTAAAAAAGTGATTTTGAACAATGCTTTCAAATTTATTGTATTTGTCATTACAGGTTGTTTGGTTATATAGTACATCCCAGTTTTCATTTTTCAGTAGTAGGGAAAATTTTTGTTTGTTCTTTCTGCTATAGTTTCTGCCTACCTTCATGTTTTTCCTGTCAGCATACAAGTTATGATTCACTTTTACTGTGATATATCTATGATCTGAGAGAGGAGTGTCTTCGACTCTGCTCTCTGCCTCAATATTAGAGAGAAATATACTTTATTGTCAAAGAATAAACATGTTCTTATTGACAAAGTTAAAAATACAAATTCTTTACAATAATTGTAGGTAAATAATATAAAAATCAATTATAGTAACTACACATTAATGAAGTAGTATGTCAGATGCGCTAAAAAACGTATTTCTCATAATTACACAAGAGTATAAAACATTTTTTAATAAATATACACATAAGATACAAACAAATTTTAACATATAAAACACAAATGTACAATTGAACGAAACTGCATACTCCACCAATTTTCTGTACAATTGAACGAAACTGCATACTCTACCAATTTTCTGAATAGTACTCTTCCAAATAATAGTAAGCTCTCTCAAGTAATACATCTTTAACAGACTTCCGAAATTTTTTAAAAGAGTTAATACACTTTATGTGTAGGGGTAGGTGATTATATATTTTTATGCCTTCATATATAATTGATTTCCTGGTCAAAGTCGAGGAGGGTATAGGCAGAGGTAGATTCAGATTATTTATCTTACGTGTTCTGTGATGAATCTGATGACTTGCTAAATTATCACGGTTTTTAAAAACTAAGCACACGGTTTCTAATATGAATAGAGAAGATAGAGTGAGTATTCTCTCAGAGACAAATAGCGGTTTGCACGAATGTTTGGGAGATACCCTACAGATGTATCTTAATGCTCGCTTTTGCAAAATGAATATGTTATTGAGCCTTTGTTGGCTGCACATGCCCCAGAAGGCAATTCCGTATCTGAGGTGGGACTCCACGAGGGCGTAATAAACTGTTTTTGCTGTTTCAGAACCAATCTCGCTTGTGGCCATTTTTACGGCATAACATCCTGAGGCCAGTTTTTTACTAAGAAACAAAATGAGTTCTTGAAATTTCAGCTCGTTGTCAATTATTAGGCCAAGAAATTTGATGTTGTGTTCACGATCTAGTGTATCATGGCCAATAGTTATACCTTCAATGTCACACTTGAAGGAGAGTAATTTGGTCTTGTTGATATTCAATGCTAGCAAATTACAGTCGCACCATTCCTTAACTTTTTCTAAATCGTTCTGGATATTTTTCTTCGATGCTGAAGAATCTTTTCCGTGCCACAAAATAGTGGTATCATCAGCAAAGAGAGTGAACTTGCCTTGAACATTAAGAAGCGCTAGATCATTTAGGTATAACAAAAAGAGTACTGGTCCCAAAACTGACCCCTGTGGAACGCCGTAGTTAATGTTTCCGCATAGTGAAGAATTCTGTCCGATGAATACTTTTTGCGTCCGGTTCGTCAAATAAGACTGGAACCAGTCAAGCGCACATCCTCTAAATCCATAAAATTCAAGTTTTTGCAGCAGTATTCTGTGACTTACACAATCAAAGGCTTTTGTTAAGTCACAGAACGCTGCTGCAACTATTTTTCCATCGTTAATTTGACCATAAAGATGTTCCAAGAGTTTAAACATTGCATCATTTGTACTCTTATTACTTCGAAAACCGAACTGGTTGTGGTTTAATAGTCTGTGATGTTCTAAGAAGGCCATGATGCGAGTCTTCACAAGTTTTTCGATTAATTTGGAAAGTGTCGATAGCAGTGAAATAGGCCGATAATTAGAGGGTTGGTCGATTTTCCCCCCTTTATAAAGCGGAATTACCTTTGCTGATTTCAGACACGGAGAAAAATGCCCAGATTGCCATGAGTTATTGATAGCGGAAGCTAGTGCATCTAATGCAGAATTAGGCAAATTTAAGAAAATATTCACTGATATACCATCCTCCCCAGCAGAATTTTTGTTTCTGATGCTCAGGAGGACTTCTTTCAGTTCCTGGGTATTGGTAGGAATAAAATAAAAGGAATCTTTGGGGGTTTCAGTTTTCAAATAACTCATGGGGTCTGTGGAGGAAGTCATATTTGATGTTATTTTGCTTGCAATATTACAATAGTAATCATTGAGCTGGTTGGGAGAAAGGTCCTCATAAAGGTCAACTTGATTTTTACGACTTGTTTGACGAATTTCATTCATTAAATTCCAGCATTCCTTATATTTATTTTTTGTGGCAATTAGTCTATCATTGTAATAATTTTGCTTCAAGATTTTAATGAGTTTTCTGTACAAACTTCTATAAACATGAAAGTATTGATGGAAATGTATGTTATTAGTGAACTTCCTGATCATGTGCAGAGAACGAAGGTTTTCAGAGGAAGTCTTCAGGCCTTTTGTGATCCAAGGTTTTTTTCGTTTGGGTTTAATGATCTTAACAGGAAAGGCAGGGTTGAATTTAGCAAGTAAAATTTTGTGAAATGCGTGAATTTGATCACTGACAGAAAAAATGGACTCCCAGTCCGTATCAGAGCATAGTTGATGGAACTTACCATAACTGGCCTTGTTATAGATCCTACCACATTTTGGTTGGGGATTACTTGGATTTGGATAGATGAAAAATTTACCCAATACAGCCTTGTGATCAGATAGACCAGCACTTATCACGGAACATGATACATTTTCGATATTCGAACAAATGTAGTCTATAGTTGAAGACGAGAACTGAGAAAACCTGGTAGGACCTTCAACATGCCTGCAAATATTATAACAATCAATCAGATTTTTCAGTCTTAGTGTGATAATGTTATTATCACTGAAATTAATATTGAAATCTCCGTTACAATAATGTTTGCGATTTGGCAGATCACATAAAATTATTTCAAGCTTATCAAAATTCTGTAACACAGAGGAGGGCGTAAATACATAAAATATATAAATTGAGTTTTTTAGAAAATATCATCGACAATTCAAAACACTTTTCAGAAATATGGATATCAAATTTATCAATTCTTTGAAATGAGCTATTTTCAAGAAAGCTTGATTTTAAAACTATGAGAGTACCACCATGTATTGAATTAGATCTACAATAAATAGAGAGAGTTTCATAATTAGGTATATAGAACAATTCGTTAGCTTTGAGCCAGTGTTCAGTGAGAAGAACAATGTCGGGAAAATTAACTTGATCCAAGAATAAAAACAATTCATCCACTTTGTGTCTAAGAGACTGAATGTTCAATAGCAGAACTGATAGATCATAGTTGTCTAGGTTTGACTTGTTCGATTGTGGACTTGGGATAAGAAATCTTTCGACATGGTATTTTTTGTTGTATGCGAGTTTGTGATCTGTGGAGTAGATGAGTTTTGCTCAAATTCGGATTTTTTACTGATATTCGCGGATATAATATGCTTTATTATCAAAGAATAATATCTTATTGACAAAGCGTGTATATATAAATGTAAATTAAGTTGATACCATTTGATAAATGTATAAAAATAGTCACTACCATATAAAATTGAATTGAATCAAAACAATCAGTCATATATT
>JAFIRS010008869.1:0-13912 GCA_018342105.1 Gonioctena quinquepunctata | reverse complement strand
TTGACCAGTATTCTCGAAGAATGCATGATCTCTCCATGCTCTAAGTTTCTACGGTTGAATAAACATTGATTAAATGTTTTATTTTCATTCTCTTCGGATAATTACCTGATGTTTAATCGGAATATTATGTCCGCATCGTGAATGTATATCATCACTCCATAGACTGTACAAGATATCAGAAATAGTACTGGAATTACTATAGTCATTTTCAAGTCAAATTTGTATATAACATACAGTATCAACGTGGTAGCCACATACATTTGGAAATCTGCCGATAAATACCATGAAATGAGGTTGCACTGAAAAAAAACTGTAGTTAGCAGTGGCGCGGCCAGAATTACTGTTTGTAGGGAGCTGCACACAGTTTCAAATAACTTGTATGGAATCAGTTACCTCAATTGAAAATTTAATCTATTTCTGAATATAAATTGTGAGATTGATTTGTCTGATGATATGAACAGGATGTTCATGAAATCTTCTTTGCCTCATTCATCTATATGAGTCCTTAATTGGGACTGGAATATAAAATCAGATGAATCTATCTATCTAAATAAAAATACAAATTTTTACTTTCAGATTTTTTCTTTTGAGTTAGGGTCCTCTCACGATATCTATCAGATGCGGTTCAATATCCAGCGCGGCTTTAGCCTGGAAAGTATTTGTTTTCTCTTAGATATAACAAAAAATAACTTCGTAGATTATTCAATTTCAAAAAAAAAATTCCATTCAATTTTCAATTGAGAATGTTTTCCATTTCAACATAAATTGTGATAAATAAGAGGATATAATTCACACAAATAGAGAAAGAGAATTTCGAAAATACGTTAGCAGAATGCATAGTATCTATTTGGAATATATTAATTTTTCCAATGCTCCGACGATATTCACAATTCACTTTTGTTTTGTTGAAATGGGCCCAAAAAGGAATGATCTTTTCCGAAATATGTTTGTCCAACTAGGTCGCTAAAACGGGATATTTGCTACTTTTTTATTATACATATTTCATTTCATTAATTTTTTCGTAGAAATTACTACGGTAAAATTATGCTAAAATAATTTACGAAGGGTTTGGTCAGGTCCAATGGGAAAAAGGAAGTTTCATACATGCCATTTCATACATGCAAATGATGAGTTACAAACGATTTTCCTTGGAAAATTTGATGTAATGTAATAATTAGGTAACAGAAAAAATTGTTAGGAATAAGTAAATAGAAAGGCAAAAGAGCCATTTTTTAACCACCCAGCAAATTTTTCGAACTCTCCTTCCTGTAAATATTGAGGTTTTGGTGTACCCACGATTATTTTGTTTATGAACCGCTAGATGTCGTAGGCGCTGGCGGTTTTGGATAATAAATGGGCACCCTGTAAATATTAAAATTACAGAAATCTTCCCGGGAAGTGGGTTCTCGAAATAGTTTTCTGTACAAAATTTTCCTCATCCACATGAAACAACCCTTTGCATGGATGCGCTGTTGACAGGTCCGGTATATCTATTCCAAAAGAGATAGTCATGCATAACAAGAATATTGTTTCATACATCGCGTCGATGAGTGGATGTGGATATATTTATGAGAAAATTGTCGAAGATATTCGATCGGAGTACTTCCATGAATGAATTACTGTGAAGGATCACGTGGCGAATTACGTGAATGGTTCAACCAAGTTCTATTGTCTCCGCACGGCAGCATCTTATGGGTAGCAGATATAACTGTCGTTACTCTAAATATTAATCTGTTCAAATTGGATTTTCTTCGTTGTGAGAGGTTTTTCATCATTTCATAGATGTGAGAAAAGTACTCATATTTCTATTCTAATATTATATAACACAAATACAAACATTATTTGATTTATATTCAAATAAGAGCGTTTTCATTATATTCTTGTCAAATTACAAAAAAGTATAAGTTCAAAAATTATTGGAAAAATCATCATGTTTTCTAAAATTATTTGACGTTTATCTAGTTTGAGCGTAATCTGTCGTATTGTTCTTGAAAAAAATACGGAAAAACATAACAATTATCCGTTTTGTCGAAAAAAGTTGTAAATTTTTTTAAGAACATGTGTTATGTAAAATTTTTAAGAACATGTGTTATTTTCACTCCAAATTTTTTCATAATTTTTGAGGGGGTATACAGGGTGATTCAAAAGTACTTTGACCAACTGAAGTAGGTGATTCCTCACAATATTCTAATATGAATTGTCCAAATAAATATATGTCCGGAAACGCTTCGTTTCCAAGATACAGGGTGTTGAAGTTATATTCATATTTTCGTTTTTTTTAAATAACTTTCGAAATACTGACCTAATCTGAACAAAAATTGGCATTGAGAGGTTTTTTGAGGTGTCGAATTCCAACCTGATGCTATTATATCTCTTACTCGTAGGGGGCGCCACCTACACGTCTTTTATATTCTTTTAAAATTCATAACTTTTTTGAGCATCCTTCTAGCATATTTTTTGGTAAAAAAATCGATTTCTCTATCATATCTACGTAAAAAAGCTACCCCTGTTACAAGTCGCTATGAGAAACCGCTTTCTGGATATTTGTTCTTGAAAATTTCAAGTCGATTATTCGATAATCGATGCGTGTTGAAGTTATTACCATTATTTTGTATTTTTCACAAGAATGCTAAGGAAATGAATTTGACGTTTAAGTAAGTAGTTTTGGTTTTTTGTAGGGGGCGCCACCTATTCTGAATATTTTTACTCGTTTGAAATAGTAATTTTTGTATTAAGGGTGTATTTGTTTTGATGAAATTTGCAAAAAATATCAACATTTTATTTCAAGAAATTTTTAATATGTAGAATAAAATATTATTAAGGAAACCAAATTGTATTCAAATAAATTGTTCGAAGTGTCCACCTACAGCGAAGATACAGGCATTCAGTCTTCTAGTCATTGAATCTCGTACCCGCTCAAAAATTATTGGTGTGTTTCTTATTGTTTCACAGGCGTCTACTATTCGGTTTCTCAGATCTTCCTCGTTCGCTACTAGAGTTTTATAAACTAGTGACTTCAAATGTCCCCAAAAATGAAAATCCAGCGGGTTTAGATCTGGAAACCTTGGTGCCCACGCCTGGTTAGGTTCTTCCACACCCCTACCGATCCATCGATTTGGATAGACAGTGTTGAAGAATTTCCGGCTACAACGCTAAAATGGGCCAGAGCCCCATCATGCATAAAACACATGTGGATACGAATTTCTAATGATACATTCTGAAGTAGTCCCGGCAATTCATTTTCTGAAAAGTCTCTGTAAGTTGCGCCATTCAGTCAGGAAGAAAGAAAGGACCTATCAAGTGATTATCAATTATTGCCGCCCATATATTAACAGAAAATTGACACCTATAATCTCTTTCACTAACTGCGTGCGAATTTTCCAGAGCCCGAACATGGTTGTTATGGAAGTTTGTGATAGCATTTCGGGAGAAGTTTGCCTCGTCCGTGAAGAGTACATATTTTAAGAATTGAGGATTTCCAGCCAATTTTCTCAAAAATCTCTGACACATAGTAATGCGTTGGGGAAAGTCTCGAGGCAAAAGAGCTTTTACCCTTTGAGTATGAAATGGATGAAATTGTTGATCGTGGAAAATTCTCCAAACTGTGGACTGAGTAGAATTGAGAGCTTCAGCAATTATTCTTGTATTTGTTTCTGGATTCTCCTCGAGAGCGTTCGAAACAGCTTTTTTCAATTCTGGGGTTCGGACTGCTCGTGGTCTTCCAATAATATCAGCCGCCCCCTTGAAGCTACCTGTTTCTGCCAAACGACGGTGGAGACTGGTAAATGATGGAGCTGAAGGCAGTACTCGATTAGGAAATCGCTCCTGGTAAATACGTCTTGCTTTGCGCGCATTGCCATCCGCAAGGCCATGAACGAAATGCATATCGGCTAAATGAGCATTATTGTTTCAATTCAAAATAAGTGTTTTGAAACTTAGAGAATCTTCAACAAAACAACAAAACGTTCAATATTTCCTAAGCATTCACGTGAATAATGCAAAATGATGGTTATATCTTCAACACGCATCGATTATCAAATAATCGACTTTTCAAGTTCAAATATCTAGAAAACGGTTGCTTATAGCGACTTGTGACAGGGGCAGCTTTTTCACGTAAGTATGATAGAGGAATTGATTTTTTTACTAAAAAATATGCTAGAAGTAGGTGGCGCCCCCTACGAGTGAGAGCAATAATGACATCAGGTTCGAATTTGACACTTCAAAAAACCTCTAAATATCAATTTTTGTTTAATCAGTATTTGTAAAGTTATTTGAATAAAACGAAAATAAAAATAAAACTTCAACACCCTGTATCTTGGAAACGAAGCGTTTCCGGACATATATTTATTCGGACAATTCATATCAGAATATTGTGAGAAATCACCATCTGAGGTTTGTCTCAAAGTACTTTTGAATCACCCTGTACATAAACCTTGAATATTGTATTTTTCAACGAATGAACATTCTGTGGTTAGCAAAATACTTGTCAAAGAATAGCGTTGATAGAAATATCTCAAATCACCAGACTATTGGATAAACATGTTTGGAAGCCTCATTATTACGGTTACAAATGCCCTGACCATCCTTGTAGTCAGGGAAGCAGGAATGGCAGGCAGATGTTGGAAGTGGAAAGTTGTATGAGGAGAGCATATCCATGTAGTTGGGAAAAGCGCTAGTTCAGCTCGAAGTTTTAGACGATACCACGGCATTAATTTTTTTACTATATGGGCCAACCTGAGATTAAGTTATTCAAAATTTCTTATCATTCAATTAGGTGATAGTACGATTCACAATGAGTTCAATTTGATCAAGTCTCATTACAATTTAGATACTAAGATTTCTCGTATGGATATCCTTTCTAGAATTTCATTAGTTAATCTAGGGACCTTGTCATAGAATGATTCCTCGCTGAGTCAATAAAGTAATATATGTTGTGAGCAGCTCAAAAATTATGTTGTTTTATTGAAAGAATGAGATAAAATCATGGAAAGGAAATATGGAACTTTACTAGTTAAAAGTTACAGTTCTCAAAGATTCAATAAGTCTTTTCGTAATTGAGAACCTGAAAATATAGAGCCAGTGGAGTGGTACCAGAACCTGGAGATCTGCAGTCTAGCAATGGTTCATGGTCTTTTAAGTTAAAATTTTCGATGGGGAAACACATTTTTCCGAATCTACGCCAGTTGTATCATAATATTGTAGAGTTGAATTTAATTTCGCAAGCGCTCGGCGATAAAAAATTAAGTAAAATTTAAGAAACTCTGATTTTTTTCTAAGGATATTTTTCTAAATAATTCATTAAGAGACCAGAGATACATAAACGTACCTTTTGTCACAATATGAAGCAGAGAAATAGTCTGATATATTCAAGGGATGGAATGATGCTACCAAAATTCATGGAGAGTCATAGTCTTATAACAGACGTTTGGGTTCCTGATGACGCCATCGAATTGCCCCGATGATCAAGAGCCGCCTTTCGAAGAAGGCAAGAGCGATAAATAATATTGTCGTGCAAAAAAACAAAGTTGTTCAAGGGCAAGTCTATTTAGTCAGAGTGTTATTCTGTTGTGTTTCAAAGTGGACTCAAACGGACATTGGAATAATTCAAACAGTTGTTGTCGAAAGTAGTGCCGGATTCATACTCACTTACACCGGGCTAATTCTTAAGATGTCGCCGTCAATAAAAACCAAACCACAAATATAATTTTTTTAATATAAATACTTTTTTGGATTTTTTCATGTGAACTAATCAATGGCATCAAAATTCAGCTCCAATTACAATAACTGTTGATATTCAAACTCGATCGGCTATTCAAAGTATCCTCTACCATCGAATTCTCAAGGTAATTATTCACTCTTTTTGAGGTTGAGAATTACTTTTTTTACCACTTGCTTAACTTATCATCAGGAATAGAAACATTATTAGAGGTACTTTTACGATGGAAAAAGTATCTTTTATTTTATATTTGTGCAAAAGCGCCATTAATGAATGCGACTTGCGGCTTTTTTCTTCTTCAATAAAAAGTATGTATAGCCAAACCAAAACTAAACTAAAACTAAACTGAAAAAATAAAAAAAATTGCAGAAGCATAAAAAACAAGTTTCGCAGTCTTGAAGCGGTATTCTTTGAGCAGCATAGGCGGAGATAACTGATTTTATTCAGATTTTCAAATATTTAAAAAATAATATAAAATAAAAAATATGCCATAAGCGAGGAAGTATGTAATGATAGGCAATCGGATCATCATGATGTAATTCTCCTATGGTGAAAAAAACATATTTTCCAACAAAACACAACAGAACTATGGAATATTTTGAAACTTATTTCGATCCCAGACCAGAGACGCTACTGGCTTTTATTCATTCAGACCTCTTGAAACACAAATATAACTCGTGATTCATTAGTTTCCTTGGCCTCGCAACAAATCGACATACCTACAAGCATTTGTACATACGTCTATAAAAATAAAAACAAGGTTTTGAATACTGTTGAGAAGCATAACCATAATACACGTTTCAAAGGCCAACTACAACCTGAGAATCACAGGACTACGCTGTACCAAAAAAGCTTTTTTTTTACTGGCTATAAATTATACAACTCTCTTGATGAGCATATTAAGAGCTCCCTCAATGTAAATATTGTCAAAACAAGACTGAAACAACATCTAGTTCAGAAGCCCTGCTACACTATAGATGAGTACTTAGTTGTGTTATATTCGCGATATATGCAATTGATTTGATTTGTATTCAATATAGCATACTTATATATATATATGACTGTCTCTCTTTGTTGTCTCTTGTGTATTCACGTCTTTTACCTTTTCATGCTATATTTCCGAAAAAATTTAATTTTTATCATGTATTTTAATCTAATGGTAGGTATTTTATTTTATTTTATTTTGATATTTATTTGTGTCTTGTCATAAACATGCATCTGTCTTTGGTCCTTGTGACTGAATTTATATGTATATTTTGTGATAAATGAATTGATTGATTGACTGATTGATTATAATTGGCTTGCGGTCCGTTTTGATTGCCTCAGGCGAAACTGGTGTAGAACAAGATAGCTGTCACGCAAACCCACGTCGACTGTCGGCTCTTGTGATCTCCTTTTGATCTTCCGTTCGGCGACGGAGAATATTTACGAGTAGTACACATCATTTTTCGTTCCGTTACTTCACATATACGCTCGTGTAAGCGAAGTTAGTTTTTGATTTGCTCCTTATAGCTCCTGCAATTGAAAATGGTTGATTACCGCAGCCTCCAGCCTCCTGTATTGATGCGTCCAAGGCACCGCTGCCGCTCGAAAACAAAGTGAATATAATTTTCACAGAACGGTGTCGTTTTGATGCGGTGGGCGCCGTGGTCGCGATTTGCGCATTTACTTGAATATTGCTGTTTCCGTTTTCTTTGCCCTTTGCCGCCTCTTAAAGTGCACCACCGGGGGATAATAGTCCCACAGCCACTCCCTGTGTTTGGAAGTGAGGATTTTCAGTGAATAATTGAACACAATTAATGGTGAATATGAGAAAGAAAAAGGAAGGAGATTGAAGACCACCTTGACAGGGTTGCCACATCTCACAATTCTGCGAAACCACCGAATTTTGATGGACAGTCGCCATTGTCCCTATAACATCAAGAGCAGTTGTTTTGAGCACAGCTGAAATTAGATAAAAGTCTACAAGAGTTTAGGGCAGACGTCCAGAGACTTCTTTAGCTTTCCTACCCCAAAACTGCGTAGGATTTCAAGGAATAATAGGCGGTGCAAGTATTCATTGATGGATTTAGGGATATCGAAATACATAGAACCCTAAGATTAACAAGCTTCAATAAATTATCTGAAGCTTCAGTTCGTACCTTGGAAGTAAAGGCGGTTTTCAACTCAGGGTTGAAAGTGAGAGTGGTATTGATCGAAGAGCCATCCCAGCAAAAGACACAAAGTGACAGCATAAAGCAGATATTTAGTTTGATGCTAGAAAAATAGAAGGCAGCTCTACCAACCAATCAGACAAAAATAGCTTCAGATGTGGTAAAAGCGGACATTTCGAGGTAGATTGAAGAGGAAGGGTATCACTTCAATCTTCATCACCTGCCAAGAAACACCCACGTTCTTACTCACTTGCGAGAACAGAATTATCTAGAGAGTCTTCGGATAGGTATCAGGAAAACTACAAATAGCCACCATATCGGGGCGCATGCTTAGTGATAGCGGAGCCCCCGGGGTCATCCACGTTAACAGGCTGAGACGAATCAAAGATACTTCATATGCACCATGTACCTCAGGTTCTCTGGTCCGCAGCGGTATCCTAGAACGAGGCAGCGTAAGACCGCTTATAACCAATTTTGCCTACGCACGGTCACTGGAAATAATGCCCTGATAAGAGGGAAAGCTCATATCACAATAACTATCGGGAGACTGCGAATGGTCGAAAGAGATTTTCTGACCGACATAATAGACGAATTCATTCTTGGGATGGGACTGACCAGTGACTTTTTTTTTCGATGGAAAAGAGAAAACAATGGAATTTGGAGGGGCAGAATTCATTTAGGCAAAACTATCCGAAAATGGTCGTTCTGTGAAACTGAAGATAACCAAAACTGTCAGGATACCTAGTTCATCTGAGAATATCGTTAGAGCTCACTAGATGGAGACCCTGGGCGCTGCAATGGAATCGTACAGCCATGTGAGGAAACCACCAGCAAATTATTACTTACCCGAGCTCTCATTTAAACAAAACAGACATCCCACTTATAATTGCCAATGTATATCCTGATGGAATAACTGTCCGGAAAGGGTGTCAGATTGCGAAACAAGCGAGTATCCGGACATAATAGGTACAGCTGATATATTGAGAATCATAGGAAAATCCTTGGAACATTTGTCACCGAAGGAATACAAAAACGCCATGAAATTCATTGACAATGAAAGTGACGTATTCGAGTCCGCAGGGTCAAATCAAATCGATCAAATCAAAATTACTTTATTGTCTGAAGAATGGTAACTCTTATTGACAAAGTGGTAGGATAAGAAACAACAAAATAATACTATAATACTTGAGCATGCAACGCCACATAGTCAGAACTATGGGAAACTACTAAATATATACATAAATACACTTACAATTCATAAAATATATTTTGGTGCAGGCCAATACACGTCAATTTCTCAAAGTCAAGGCAGACAATAATATATAAAAAACATATACAATATACACATATACACACATATATATTTATATATATATATATATATATATATATATATTTATAAAATACACAAAATTATGGTTGAAATAATATGAAACAATTTACATAAGATAAAGTAGAATTAAGAGAAAAAATTTTTTAATTCGAAATTTTTCAGAATAGAATTCGTCCAGCGAGTAGAATGTTCTGTCTAGTAGAATATTTCTCACAGAAACGTTGAACTTTCTTTTATCTGTAATCGTTTTTATTTCATTAGGCAAGTGATTGAACATTTTCTTATATATAATGGAGTGTTTTATCTGTGTAGTCCTTGGGAGTGGTAAAGTTGAATTAAGGGCTTGTCTAGTGATGTGTTAGGCTGTAGAATGCACTCTATCTTTGAACTAACTGTGGATTAAGGCATACTGTTTCCAATAGATAAATGGTAGGGGTAAGATTTTTTGTTTTGTGGATGAAGGCTTACAAGAGTTCCTGAATTTGGCTTTGCACATGTATCTCAATGCATTTTCCTGTAATATGAAAATCGTGTCGAATAAAAATCCACTACAAGATCCCCAAAAGCAAATTCCGTATCTAAGATGTGAATCAATTACGGCAAAGTAAACATTTTTGGCCATGTCCCTACCAAGTTCCCACGATGTTGTTTTCACTGCAAAACATCCAGAGGCTATTTTTTCACCCAATATCTTCATATGATCTTCAAACTTCAACTTATCATCAATGTGTAAGCCAAAAAATGTTGTTGCTCTCTTACTGCTAATTTCTTGATTACCCAGATGAAGTTCTGGAAGATGACATTCAAAAGTGAGGATGTTAGTTTTTAATATGTTAGAAGATAGCATATTGGCATCACATCACGCTTTCATCTTGATTACATCATTGTTGATTTGTTGATGAAGGTCCATGTCATTTCCATTATGCCATAGTATGGTAGTATCATCTGCAAACTGAGTAAATTTTCCCATAATATTTATTGAGGCTAGGTCATTTATATAGATCAAGAAGAGCATAGGGCCGAGCACAGATCCTTGCGGAACTCCCCATTTTATCTCCAAATTTGTCAATACTTTGAACTGAATAGATACGCTTCGAGTCCGACCTAATAAGTACGCCTCAAACCATTTCAGAACTATATCTCTAATAACCTTTCCAATTTATTAAGCAGAATTCTATGGTTGACACAGTCAAATGCTCCAATCAGATCACAAAAAACCGCTGCCGTAATATCGCCATCATTGAGATTGAAATAAACATCTTGTCACCAACAGGATGAATCCACTTGCTCCAGCACAGAGTAGAGCCCATCAAGCCTATCCATTTCGACAACCACCAAGATGATTAGCATTTGCCAAGCAACAGGTAGTGAAAAAGCTTATCAAGAAAATGACCAATGATGGAGTTATCGTGAAATGATCGAGTTCCTGGTTCGCCCCGGTGGTACTGGTTTCCAGAAAGAATGAATCTACAAAATTCTGTGTGGATTATAGGAAACTGAATGACGTCATTACCCAGAATCGTCAACATACTGACCACATTAGTGGGCTTGCAATGGTTTTCTATGCTGGACCTGAAAGCGGATACTGGCAAGTGGGCATATATGAAAAAGACAAGGAAAATACTGCAAGCAGACTGTATCAGTTTACCGTTTTGCTTTTTGGTCTTTGTAATACTCCGGCGAACTTCGGAAGATTGATGGAGCTGATATTGTGTGGACCAACTTGGAAAACTTGCCTAGTATCATGATCGAAAAATATCTGTCCAGCCTGCACACAGAAGAAGTGAAGAAAGGAGTGCCAACCTCAAGCTGAATCTTGAGCCACACAGTCTTGGCAGAAGGCCTGTGTACCTATTACCAGCGTTTCGTGGAAGGATTAACGGATATCGCAGCTCCTCTACATAAGGTGATGGAAGATCAAATCAACTTTCATTGATCTATCGAATGTGATAGAGTTTTCTGCATGTTGCAGGCAATGCTTCGTTCAAGTCCAATCTTGGCATGCCCAAGAAGGCCAGAAAAGAGTCATAAAATACCACATCAGGGTGAAGCCTGAAAGGAGTTCCTGTGTCACCTGTGAAGAACTTCCAGCGATAGTCAGGGCAGTAGTTTACTTCCACAAATATCCATGTGGAAGGGAGTTTCTCATTGGGAGTGATCACTCGATCCTGAAAATGAAATGAAATCGCTACTGGTGAACAAAAATCAAAATAGTACTCAGAAGAAGTCAGCGGATAGAAGGTCATCAATCTCTCAATTGTTTTTTTCCAGGAAGAGAATAAGTGAAATCTGGGCAAAAAAATTGTACAGGATAAGGCAGAGGTTCTATTAGGTTCAATATCAGGATGATGTGGAAAGCTGATGCAGAAGATGCCCAGAGTGCGGCGCCACTAAAGGTCACATAACAAGGTATAGGGTTGAGATGAGGAAATACAACGTGCATCATTCGAACGGATTACCATTGATGTAGATTGACCTTTTTCTATGCCATGGACTATTTCAATGAATGGGTGGAAGCCTATGGCATTTCGGACTAGAAAGCAGCTAGGTCAATGGTGGACATTATGTTCTCAAGATACGGAGTACCGATGGAGCTACATTTCGACCGAAGAAGGAATTTCAAGTCGATGTTATTCGGGAAAATTTGCGAGCTGATGGTTATCAAAGAGACCAGAACCACGGTGCTCCACCCCCAGTCACATGGCATGGTTGGAAGATTCAACCCAAGATCAGCTTCCTAAGGTAGTGGAAAAATATCAGAAGGACTGAAACAGACACCTGCCGATGTTTTTGATGGCATACAGAGTAGCCGTCCATGACTCATCCAAGCTTACCACGGCTAGCATAAGATGTCTAAAAACCATGGTGTATTCACTTATACCTGTTAAATATTGGGACAAACTGGGGGACACCAGCCCACTTGATAAAGGGAGTTATCTAGAAATTCAGATGGCGCCGACGTCGTTTCTTGTCATAATTCAGTAAACTCAACACCAACAAAGCCTGTGGATCTGACGGAATCCCGCCGATTGTTCTCAAAAAATGTGCCCCCGAACTAACACCTGTTCTTTGCAAGTTGTTCAACCACTCTTACAATTTGGGAGTATTTCCGTCCAATTGGAAAATTGCAAGAGTACAGCCAGTCCCTAAAAAAGGCAAAAAGACCCTACCTAGCAACAACAGACCTATCGCACTGCTATCTATTATTTCAAAGGTCATGGAAAGAGCCATCAACATCGAGCTCATGAAATATCTGGAAGACTCAGGAATTATCAATGATAGGCAATATGGCTTCCGCCATCAGAGATCAACTGGTGACCTGCTCGCATACGTCTCACATATATGGCAGCTATCTATTGAAAAGTATGGAGAAACTCTAGCTGTGTCATTAGATATCTCCAAGGCATTCGATCGAGTTTGGTACCAGGGACTCCTCGCCAAGCTTCCATCTTATGGCTTGCCCCCTCAGCTGTGTTCTCTGCTTGCTAGTTTTCTCTCAAACAGGTCTCTCCATGTAGTGGTCGATGGAGTTTCATCCGACACTCTACTCATAAATGCTGGTGTTCCGCAAGGATCCATTCTAGCACCAACACTATTTTTACTTCACATCAACGACCTGTTGAAAGCAACTTCATGTCCCGTACACAGCTTTGCCGATGATAGTACCCTCCATACCGCTTTCTTTCCCAGGGCCCCTATATCAGCCCGTGAAACCAGAAATGAACGAGGAAGAAATGTTAATAATATAAATATGGACTTAGCAACAATTCTCGAATGGGGATCCAATAACTTGGTAGAATTCAATGCAAACAAAACACAAGCGTGTCTTTCCTCTAGAAAGGCCGATCTCACTGTGCCTAACATAACTTTGTCAGGAGTAACCATACCACTGAAGTCATCCATATCGATGCTTGGTATTACTATCAGCAATAACCTTTCCTGGAAAAATCACGTGAGGTCCATTGCCAAAAGTGCATCCCAAAAACTTGGTTTTTGTTTCGTGCCAAGAGCTATTTCACCCCAGTCAGCTGTTATGATCTATAAGGCACAGATCCGACCTGTCCTGGAATACTGTTCCCATATTTGGAGTGCGGCACCTAAACATATCCTGAAGCTATTGGATTCTGTCCAAAAAAGGGCAATTCGTCTCGTCGGTGATGCCTCGCTTACAAACTCGCTCACTTGTCTGGAACACCGTAGAAAAGTTGGCGATTTGTCTCTATTTTATAGATATTTTCAAGGGCGATGCTCTTCTGAAATATCAACAATCGTTCCTCCTTTGGCAGTCTCTTCGAGATTAACCCGTCAAGTTCAGTCTTCACACCCCTTCGTGGTCACTTTGGAGACCTGCAGAACATCACTTTCCAAAGACTTATTCATCCAACGAACTGCGAGGCTTTGGAACTCATTGCCTAGGGAGGTGTTCCCCGAGGCATACAACCTCCAGGAATTTAAGAAGAACACCAACTCCTACCTTCTTTCCCTTGGTTCCCACGATGTTCTCTGAACATTACAGGATATCCCTTTTCGTGGGAACCAGAACATATAAAAAAAAAAAACTGCAATTACAGACCACACAGGGTGTTTTTGTGATTTGTGTCTCTGATCCGTCCTGTGATTGTGCTTTTGTCGCCTTTAAGGTTATGTCAATTCGTTGCGAAATATTTTGAGGTTGATTGATCGATGTAACATATTTTATAACAAACTATT